>JBBMJY010000016.1:9248817-9276975 GCA_037833715.1 Toxotes lorentzi
GTGTGTGTGTGTGTGTGTGTGTGTGTGTGTGTGTGTGTGTGTGTGTGTGTGTGTGTGTGTGTGTGTGTGTGAGGTCTCCCATTTGGTTTAGTTTATTAGTTCAGTTGTAGTGTGTAACAACTGGCAGCTCAGGCCTAGAATATAATTTTTTGTCTGATTTTGCATGCATACACATGTGCTTTTATATACATGTGTGCGTCTCCTTGCATGTGTGTGGATGTGTGAGGTAAAACTGTGTGTGCTCTTACTATTGTGGTAGTGCGCTGATGGAAAACCTATCTAGTTTTCCTCTGTGTCACAGCAGCGGTCCCCCTAAAGGTTTAAAACAGAGTGTGAGGATGGGGAGGGTGGAGGGATGCAGAGATGTGAACACATTCAAGGAGAAAGACAAAGAGACGATTTAGGTGATTTTGATATTTCCAGAGAATTTCACGTCTTTTTTTGCACAGGTAGAAGGAGTGGAGAAGAAAGACAAAGAGAGACCTGTAGGGAAAAAAAAAGAAAGATTCAGACACACTCAGCTCTCTAATTGTGGGTGTGTCCAGAGCTATAAGGGCCTTACCTGTGTTACTTATAGCCCTGCATGAGGCTCAGAGGAGACACACTCACACACACCTGTCAGCCGACACACCTGCCCTGCACTTGAGAAGCTGCACTCTTCACTCTGCGTCTTAAGGTAAGACCCAGCTAATTTTTACACCAAGCTGGTGGAACAGACTTTAAAATTCTGTTGTTTGTCTGCTCGATTGTTGCTTTCTTATAGATTTTAGATTGCATTTAAAAATTGCCCAACTCAGATCAAGTTTAAATGTTGTAAATTTAGTGGGACATGCATGTTTAAACCCATCTCAGACTTTTTATTTTAATTGTGCAGACTTCTGCATGCATTGTTATTAGCTACACAAAGATTTGTTTCCCATGCTGATGGGAAAATGTTGCAGTTTGTGGAGAGAATTTTTGAGAGTTTGGGAGTTTTATTATAAAATTCAGTCTTTTTGTAAAACTAATCATTATTGTTCTGATTTAATCTTAAAAACTAAATCAGAACCTATGGTAAAAATAATAGATATGTCCAAATTTATCAATTCTGAGTCTCTGATTTTTTTAAATGTATTTTTCTCTGTTAGTAAGGCTGTACATATTTTATGCAAAAAGGTCAATAGCAGTTGTGCACATGGTCCAAACAGCATTCATGTAGCATCAATTTTAAGTTTTATTGTTTGTATTACATAAGACAAACTGGTCTGCTGCAACTTCCTTTTGCCAAGGGTGTATGACAGTTTTTCAGATTTGGAGGTAGTTTTAAAGAGACACATTTTATCAGTTCTGGATGGCTCAAAAGATACACAATCCCAGATATTAGAGCAGCAGCCTCTGACACATCACTGATCACACGTTCCTTTTACACACATTTTTTTATAGGCTGCACTGGTAACATGATTTTGATTGTTGTTACAAGCACTTTAAAAGATATGAAAATCTCCAGGGTGTATACATTCTGTTTTGGTGGTCTTGGACACCAGCTCTCCCACTGTCACTTCCCAAAGTGGCATGTAATGTATTACAACCCACTTTCCTCAAAGACAAACCAAACCTTCAGGCATGGAAACCCCACTTTAGAGGAAAAAGCCAGGCATTTCCCCTGCCCCACTAGCTGACATGGGGTTAATAGCCTCACACGCACACAGTCACACACACAGTCCTGACCCGTTAATTTGGTCGTACCAGCAGCGTTAATGGCGTCCCTCGGGCTGTTCCAAAATCACCACAGCGGCGATTCCCAAAGCTCCTGTTGGAGGGAAGCAGAGCTGGAAAGAGCTGCCATTTTAGAGGGCAGGGGTCAGGATCACCAAACTCCCAGGAAAATATGACATTATTGTTTACACACGTGTTGGAGTGTAAGTGTGTAGGGGGGTGGGGGGGGGGTATAAGCACGTGCATCCATGAACTTTAAGGATCATGCATGTATGTGTGCACATAGGATATATGTGCATGTTCATGCTCATGTGGGTTGATGTTTAAAACACAGACACAGGATTCTTCACCTTTTCTTGACTGAAAGTGAAGACGCTGATGTACAGTCATATACTGACTGTGAGACCGCTGCTGAGTGCACAGTTATGTGTACGTTTATGTGAGTCAGTGAGAGATAAAATAGTGTACATACATGTGTCAGCAGGTAGCTGTTAAACGAGGCAGACTGAGAAGGTAAAGACAGTATTGTTTTTGTTCACATTAGCTGTTACTCAGCTGAGTGACACACAGGCAGACACGCAGGATGGGAAATTACCTTGGACTGACAAAGATTTGAGGACAAAGCAGCAGAAGATCACCCCAGGTTGAGACTTGGACTTGGGTGTCTGAGAAGGTCAAGGCTTCTTTGGTGTCCTAAGTTTAGAAACCAAATAAAGATTTTAGAATCTCTTGTTCCCAACCATGAACTGTGAGCAGTTCAACCAAAAACACGTTTTAAAATAGGTCAGACGCACTGCAGTTCGGTACTATTCTTATTAACATGTCAGAATTATTTTAATTAGTTCTTTAAATTTGTAATTTTTCTGGAGTCTCACAATTATGTTGTTCTGTTTGGACCCTCCAGGCTGCCGTCCAGATGTCGCTGTGCATGACCTCACACCTCTGTCTGCTGGTCTTACCAGTGATGTCACTGCTGCTGCTCTTCTCTCCTATTGGTTGGAGCTATGACGGCCTCACCCCCGGCTGTCATCTTTATCGTGAGTTACACACATACAGTAAATAGTGTTTTAAAAATCACTCACAGTGTCCCCAGATCAGCATCTGTTGACAGGAAGCAACAGGGTTTATGGGTAATGTGGTCTTGAGAACATTGTCTTCAACTGTTTTTCTAGCTGAGACCAACAATCTTCACTATCTGATTTCTGTTCAGTGCACTGGTGCTGTTAAGTGCTGCATCTCAAACACACACACACACACACACACACACACACACACACTCACGAAAAGCTTATTTCCCTCATGTCCAGCCTTCAACGTGACCATCCGCAGTGACCGTCGCAACACATGTAAAGGCACCCATCTGGTCTACGCCTGTGTGGGCTACTGCGAGTCCAGCGCCTTCCCGTCCAGATACTCTGTGCTGGTGGCCTCCAACTTCACCCACAACATCACCTCCGCTTCACGATGCTGCACCATCAGCAAGGACGCCAAGGTGAGGAGTGTAGGAAGGCGACAGGATATGTACTACAACACTGTTTTTCTTTTTTTTTTTTTTCTTCATGGTCTGTGGTTTGTCTTCCAACAGGTCAAAGTTCGGCTGGAGTGCCCTCGCGGTCGTCATCATGACGAAATAGAGATCCTGACCGCAAAGGCCTGTCGCTGCGACATGTGCCGCAAGTCCCGCTACTGACACATCAAGACATTTTGCTGTGCAGTAAATGTTCACCAGGATAAGAACCAAACTACAGTTTAAATGATTGAAATGCAAGAGTTTCAGTGAATCAGCAGTAACTATCCTTTGTCTATCTATGAGAGCTTGTTTTGAATGTTGAAGAAAATTCATTTAAACATGTGTAATTGAAAACAAATTGGCCTATCACCATGTTACTGTCAAATCCAGGATGCCCTTCATTTGTTTTCTGTAAGAATGAAAGGAAGGTGACAATGATCCATAGATGGAAAGGTTTCTGGAGAACCACCTGGACCATGTGATCCTGAAATTTCCTACGAAGTTCTAGTGAAATTCCTTCAGGCAGAGCGAAATTTTCCCTGAATCAGTCTCCCCGTACTTTAATATTGAAATGCAAAATTCACTTTTATATGTGTACAGAGATGCGCTGTTTGTGTAAGTGTGTGTGTGTATGTGTGTGCTTGTTTCTCTGTGTAAAATGTGATATAAGGGCTGTTCTTCTTGAAAACTTGATTGATACACATTTGTGTTAAAGGCAGTTCAAACCATTCTGTCACACAAACTGAACCTTTTTTTTTATATTTTGCTTTGAGGCTTGGCAAACACTTGATTTACTGTAAGCAGCTAGAAATAAAAAAAAATAGTCATTCTATCATTCATACTTAGTGACTCAGCAGGAAGTGTAAGTACGCAGAGACTTATAATCAAACTCACTGGTTTCACCTTCCACCTTCTATAATCGAAAATGATCAAAATGAATGAGAACATTACAGTTGAAACGGTTAAATCATCTCTTCATCGACTTGTATTAAACAAAACCAGTCAGTATATTGTCAAATCGACATAAAGGTCAAATAAATAAACGGTTTCAATCTTTGCAATAACCACTAAACACAGACGAGGGACTAAAGAATGTACAAAATCTATTTATAATTGTGAATTTGAACTGAGACATTTTGTAAATAATATCTATTGATGAAACCAAAGAATGTTTGCAATATTGCTGAAATGAAAAAAGAAAGAATGCACTGTATAGTTTGTGATGAAATCGTATTTCAATAAATTTCTATTCTGCAGCTGTTAGTGGTTTATGTATTTGCATTTTATCTTATTACCATAAACTGCACTCGCCAAACATGGGGATCCTGAGGGTCTGGGGCCCCAGTCAGTTGCCTGCTTTGCCCGGTTGATAAAGTACATTAGTTGAAGCACACAATATTTGTCATGCTAACCTTTCTGATTTTAGATTTTAATCAGAGCTATAGTGGAAACACTTATAATAAAAAAGGGCCCCTATCTGCATGCTTTTAAATTCAGTATTGTTAACATCATGGCAAAGAATGACAGAACTCTTATTTTAATATTCTTTTTCTTAGTTTATTTAGTTTATTTGTTTCTCCTTTCATATATGCATGCATATACTGCATATTAATACACAAATGGTCTTCAGTTTACAGGAGGGATTGTTTTTAGGTTACTTCAAGTCCAGTATCCTTCCCCTCAGAAAGTCTCCCACCAGGCAGTGAAACACTTGCTACCACTGTCCCTCAGAAGCTCTCACACTCTGTGTCCTGTGTGGAGCAGATGGCACAGTGGCAGTGCAGGGCCATGGGATAGTGGTAGAGAGACGAGACATTGGGCTGGCAGCCCGGCAACCGGGCGGTCATGTGGCGGGTACGGCTGTACGTGCACACACGGTGGTGTCGCTGGATGTGGGGGGGGTCTGGTACTGGTTTCTGCACGGTTCACACACATAGATACACACATATGGAACACAGGTTAACAACAAAGCCAACCTGTGGGATCGCAGCTGTTGATGGGACACCTAAAGCAGTGTAGGATGGAGTGTAACTGACACCCTCAACAGTTTTGCCCTTCTCAGAAACCTCAGTCACTGTTCAGTCATAGCACTCTGTTTGCACTGATATTGATATAGTCTCTCTTCCTCTTTGCAACATCAAAGACCCAAACTGCTTTTTAGAACATTTGTCCACATTCTGTGAGTATGAAGACACCTTCATTAATTTGATTTTGAGAGTGACAGTTTATTCTTGCCTTCGAAATGGGTACCTTGCCAAAAAATATTAACTCAAGGTTTCAGCGACTGCACACTTCTTCTTCTGTGGAAAGCCCCAGGTGAAGCTAGCGAGTGGGCCTTGGGTTTAGATTTTTTGCTGTTGAGCAAACTCTATTGATCATGGAAGACTGTGAGAAGCAGTTGAAACCTTAGAAAAGGTTTTGTTTGTATGTTTGTTTTGTTTTGCTTGTCAAGCTTCTTGTTCAAAGTCTAATACTGAGCTTCTGCCATGGGGACTGAGTCACCTCTACTGCTGCTGATTCAGAGCTCTTTCTCCTCTAAAGACTTTGAGTTCCTGACCCACTAAACTTTGGTTTTTCAATTACTCTGAGGTGAAATTTGAATCTCTGCAAACTAGAACAAGTTCAGTAAAAGTTCCTCCCAACTTGGAGGGATCTCAGCATCTTTCATGACAGTGACATATGGGTCAGAGCTGGGAGTGGGTCATCAGGCTGCTTATGGTTTGGGTTGAATTCCGGGTCATTAATCATTCATTTGAGGTTTAATAATTCCAGTATTATGGAAGCTTTCAGAAAGAGTATTTCTGCAACTACAATTTAGTGTGTGTATTCGTGTGTGTGTGTATGTGTGTGTGTGTGTGTTTATGAGTGTCACCTCCCAGGTGTGGCAGCGCCCCCAGCAGGCCTCCGTGGTGATGCGTAGCCCCTTGCAGCCAGGCTTCTGGGCCACAAAGGAGAACTCTCGCACCGCACAGCCTCGGAAACCGTGGAGCGTGGTTGTCACAGCAACGCACACCACGACTGCCTTGGCAACCAGAAGGAAGAGGAAAGAGAGGGATGTAGGATGGAGATGCATGCTGGGTATGATGGACAGAAAGTGAAATAAAGAAAGAGGGTTAAATTAACTTGAGTAACTTTGCTGTGCAGAATAATGTTTTTATGTCCATTAATTATATATTAATAATAAATAATATCTATAATTCTTTAAATACATTTATATTGCTAGTGAGGAAACAAATATTAAGTAAAATGAATGTTTGTTTTTATCTGTGCATTATTGGCCTGAAAATAACTCTGTGTATTAATAATAAAAACAGACTTAAATATCCAGTTTGGTCTCTTAAGATAGACTATTGGCAATCTATTGCCAATAGTTCACGTTTAAGAGAAGGTGAGCAGCATACAGTGAAATTCAGCATGACTCACACCTCCCTCTAGTGTCTATTCTGGCTACTGCAGCCAAAAGCACCACCTATCAGCTATAAAAAGCACTGCCTGGCAAATTAAAGTCAAAAATAATACTTTCAAACCAAAACTAAATGAATAAAGACAGAGGCAGGAGGCAGTACCATGTGAAATGGCAAACCTGACCTGGGAGTTACTTCACTTGCATGAAAAGTTATTCTCCTTTAGTTTGAATCTGAATTGAGAGTAGTTTCCCTAATGCTATTTGACACATCTGCTTAATTATTCTCCACATTTTCAAGCAAACAACTTAAACTGTACTAAAACAACTGGAACCACATCAGCTCAGCTAAACAGCAGAATGTTTCACTAGTTATAAGAAATATAAAACTTACATAAAAATACTTTACAAACATACATAAACACTAACACCACACTGTTCACTGTAACTACAATGACTATGGGCTATGAATATAAAATTGATAAAAAGTGATTTAAAACTACTGACATAATCATGTACTTTTTACTTTTACATGTACTTTTTGTTCCTAAATCACTTCAAAGCTTCTTAAAATGAACTTTTAATTAAAGTCTGTTGCTACATACTTGCCCTGTCTTAGTTAATGCATGTTTAAAAAAACACCCCTCACCTTTTCAGCTGAAGATCTCTCAGAGATTTGAGCTGCTGGACTCCTGTGTCTCTCTGGCCTGACAACAACCAGTGAATGGAACCAATCTGTCCTTGTTGTTTTTAGAAGGCCGTTAGGGCGGACGGACACTCTGACATCATAGCAATTACAATGAAATACCATTAGAGACCCCAAGCCAGAAATAATGGATACTCCCTGGAAAATACTGATGCTTGTCTATGTTTGCTTAACCTCAGCTTGTATCTCTCTGTGTGTGAGCATGTGTGTGTGTGTCCTTATCCAACTAGTCTACTCCCAATGATGTCAGGAACATCAGTGCTCAACCTGACACTTAGGATTGGTGGAATGAATACAAAAAGCAATGCTTTTAAACTTTTACTGGGGGACTTAAAGCCTTGAAACCATTTAATTACATAAAACGTATATTGATTACCACTTTAGATCTGTCGGTTTGAAAGTTAAGGGAATAAACTCTTAAGACTCACTTCAACTCTGATTTGGTCTCCACCGACACCAATAACAGGACCTTTAGCCACTAAGAACTGCAAAGTTGGGTGTTAATGCTTTGTGAATTCTTCACTACAGGTGACAACTTTCAAATTACACATATTACACACAGTTCAAGTCATAAAAATATTGATTACTGATCAAGTATCAATGAGAGGAGTTGGAATTATGTTTAGCCGCAGACACAAAAAGGGTGACACAAAAAAAGCACAGACTCCCAGAGTGTTTTCTCAAAGTGAAGTTTCATTTTTAGCACATAGTTTTTTTTTCTCCATTCTACACCCCCCTGTAATGTTACGTACAGTAGTAAGCCTCTCTACATTCAAACCCCCCCCACCACTGTGTTGGTCCCCAAAATATACATCTTCTTCCTCTTCTTCTGCATCATCTTTATCATCTTCTCTAAGGTTTTTCTTCAACACAACAAACACAGACCATTGGGCAGACAGTGCAAATCTAGAAATTCAGTGAAATTGCTACGTAATGCGGTTGTAGGTTTCGGTAACATATTTTCCATTCCGTTACTGTTGCTCTGACTTATTGCCATTCTGTCGTATCTAACTATATGTATTTTCTTTCCTCTGTCATTTTCCTCCTCTGTTTTTATCTTCGCTGGCTGCTTTCATCAAATCCATTCACCCCTCCCCTCTGATTTAAAGCATTTGTTTAAAATTGGCCAAAAATGGCCACAGAGAGAAAATGTGACAGTGAATGAAAGCAGCGGTTGATGGCCGTCTGTGAGGCAATACCAGAGCTCTCTAAGAACACTCTCTCTTCTCTCGCTTCCTGTTCCTGTTCTAGAACGGACAACAGGATTCTAGAACTGAAGAATATTACTGATCGATATCATTGAGAAGTCTAGAACAGTGGGAGCTGGGGTTCCGTTTTCCCCGAGTCAGCTGACCGACTGACAATAACAATCAAGAGGGTTTGTGAATAAGCTAGCCAAAACAAAATCATAAAGTAAGCTGAGTTTTATGACAGCGAGGTCAAGTTTTGTCTCTTTGCAGTTGTGTTTTTGAGTTTTGTTTTGTTTTTTTTTGTTGTTTTTTTTGCCAGAATCAAAACAATGTTTGAAATCCAACTAAATGTTGCTGCAAATTTGTGTGCATGTCGACACTCTTACACAGAAAAGACAAAAACTAAGGAAAAGATATATAGTACTGTGGTACTTAAAGAGGAGAGGCATATGTCAGTGGTTCCCAGTCTGGGGTCTGGACCCCACAGTGGGTCTTTAGGATCACAAGTTAATTAGAAGCAAAAGGAAACAAAACATTTTTGTTTAAAACAAAAGTATTTTATTTTCCTCATATTTTTGCTCTTCTGTATTTTTGCTGATTTGTATTTTTGGCTTGCTGCCTTTTTTGTTCTAAGGAGTCAAATGGCTGGGAACCAGCAACATATGTGTAAAACTCAGGTCCCAATTTATAGCTTTTTCAATAACTTTCAAATGTATCTCACAGTCTTCATCAGCAGATGGAGTTGGCTCAGTTGTCATGGAAATAGCTGTGGTGCCGTCATGTGACAACACATTCTGAACACCATTTAAGACATGACCAAAACATGTGACTTTGGTCACGTGATGACTGCTGAGCTATGTCCAGGACAACTAAGCAGCTCTGTCCCCTGATGAAGACCATGACATGTGATTGTAAGCTGCAGAAAAAGCTTGTGAGTGAACCTTGAGTTGCATTTTTTTTAAATATACATCAAACTACTGTTTTCTAAGCTTAACAATGAACTTTAACACACCAATCTGTCACTATTTGGTTTGACTGTAATGTATCAGTTGTAACCTGCAAATGAAATAAAACAAAGCTTCAGTGTCAACGTTTGAAAGTAGCGACCTCTTTTGCACACAGACGCAGCGGCAGATTAGGTGTGAACACAGCCAGAAAGCATCAGAACAAGTCAACCAAACTCAAACCAAACTTAAATCATAGCTCATGACTCTGTCTGAAGTGCTAAATCACTCATTAACAACTTAACAATAAAAGTTTCAACGCCAATCTGACAAACAAGTTAAATGGATTTCAAAACCTTGTTGACTCATGCATGATTTGAAGTGAGCGTTTTGAAAAAACTGCTGGTCTGAAGAGTTTTTGAATGTTTGGTTACGAAGCAGCCGACAGGTATCTCTGCATCTCAAGCGTCAAAAAAAACAATCAATCGATTTGTTTTACGATACATTCAGATTCTAACCCTGTCCTTCAGGAAGGAGAGAAGGAGAGAGAGAGAAAAAGAAGCAAAGAGAACAGTTTTCTCTCGTTCTCTATCACTCCATCTACACACATCTCCTGTTCACTGATTCACTCACTGGTTACACACCAACACACACGCGCGCACACACACACACGCACAACCTGACCATCATCTTCAAATAAGGTTACATTTCCTGATCAAATAGAAAATAAATAGCATCAGTATCAGTTTTCCACAAAATGAACAAGATCATACAAAAACCAAGAAAATAAACAACATAATTACAAAGCAAAATCATTTTTCATCAAATAAATGTACACAGAAAGTACCTTTAAGACAATGTGAATATCAAGGACGCAACAGGAGTAAAAACAAGAGTGGGGGGTAAACATTTGAGTGTGACACCCACATCTTGTTTGACCCCGTAAAAACACACAGATATCCTGAAAGAATGAAAATATTGCTAAAATATTTTTTTCTGTTTTTTTTCCCACCCTTTCTTTATCCCATCGCTCTATCATAATAATCAGACAAGAATAAACAGATTTTTGTTGGTTCACACTGAAAAAGTTATCATGGTCACCGTCGCCATCTAGCAGCATCAGGTCTGCTGAGCCTAAGGGAACAGACGCTCTGGGTTCAGAAATCCAACTGGATTATGGTGTTTCTCTTTTGGTTTGAGACACGTGTGGTGCACTTCATTCATCCAATAGTAGCCTCTGTGTTGGGTGGGGCGTACTGATCTGCACAGATTCAGTTTTGGTCGTATTCTGACGGGCTCTAAACTTCAACTTGATAAAAAAATGTGATCAAGGCAAATTAATAATTTTGTTAAATTTTTAACCAAAATATTCTAAAAAAAAGTATTATTGTTTGCTGCAACATCAAAATTAAAGGTACTGTGGAGTTTTCACCAATAGTGGAGTGGTGTTTTTATGAGTGGATCCTCCTTTTGTTTATAACTGATATGAGCATGCGGGAAGTGTGATTCACATCATGCCACTGGGTTCACCCTTTTCTGCTGATTGGCAGTTGGGGGCACTGTTAGCTAGTAAACATGGATGTAAACAATGCAAGTGTTTTATGGGTAGAGAAATGCATTCAACGCATTTGTTAGGCCTCAAGGATACACACAATGTGATCTGGTGAGTAACAACGAATGTAAACATTAAATTTGTTTACAAGAAAACTCCACAGTGCACCTTTAATTAAAAAAACGCACAAATCAATTAACTTTAAACGTGGAATGTTTTGGGATTTTTTATGCAGTACCCCTTTAAAGCCCACCCACCACACCACCAACGTCCAAAACTTCAAAATAAAAGAAAAACAGCCACCAGAGATCCAGTTCATTCCTCTACTCTTTAAGGTCTATTAAAGGGGAATTCCGCTGAAATTTCAGCACTCACATTATGGCCTCATACAGTTAACATGTGATGTGAATTCAGAATTCGAGCCGGCCTTCCCCTTTATGGTATCTGCTACACTAGTGTTTCTCCCATAATACACAACAGAAATATCCAGAGACATATGTATATATATAAAAACATTATCATCATCATCATTATCAGTAGTACTTAGAGTAGAGTAGAGTAGTAGTAGTAGAGTAACAAGTAAGAAGAAGAACATTATTGTACTTTATATCATTATCTTCATCAGGGGTTATTTAACCTTGAGGGACTTTAGGCTCGTCCTTTTGTGGAACCCAACAGAATGAGAGAGGAGTTAGTGCCAGAACCAGCTGTGTGAGTGAACATGTGTGTATGCGAGTATGTGTGTGTTTGTATGAAACATTTTGGTGCATTAATCAGTTGTTGGTGTGTGAGATTTGTTTGACCTGGATACACTCTCTGTAGCTCTGTCTTCTTATATTTACAGTAAATATGTGCCTGCATGTGTGTATGTGTTTGCATGTGTGTGTGTGTGTGAGGGTTTGTGGGTCTGGTCTGTGCGGCAATAGTTTTGGGGACATTTGTGTGAAATTGCTTCGTTTGTTTATTAATGTGTTGTGCTATCCACGCATGAAATAAGCATCAGTGACCAAAAGATAAATACGAGGCCACAGTACAGACTCAGTTGGTTAAATGTTAAGACAAGTTAGACACATGTTAAACTTTGTTAGTGTTGCACCAAAAGAGAAATTTCATCTCTTATTTTGAGGCAGGTTTGAAGCAGGCCAGCTACCGATTTTAGGCACTGACCTGCAGTTTAATAAACCGGCCATTACTCAAAATGACAGTCTGCACTTTTGGACAATATTCATCTTCTGATCTGCAACATAATGTGTGTACAGCAAAAAGTGAACCAGTTTCACACAACTCTATCAGGAAAAAGGTACATTTTTTACCTTGGATCACTGAGTTTGTGCGCTTTTTTTTTTTTTTTTTTTTAAATAAAAAGCTACTCCCTCGATGATACAAGATAGAAAAACAGAAGATTTGTTTTGTACCTTTCTCTGTCTCCCAACACTTTCACCATAAACTTCATGTCTTCTCCCTGTGTTATCGAATCACTGTAGAGCAGCACCTAGGTGGCGCTCTCCCCGGCTCCAGAGGAAGCCCCACTGGGTTTGGGCTCGGGTTGGTCGGAGTGAGCCGTCTGTGGGGATGAAGGGGTCTGCGGGTCCCCTCTCTCGCCTCGCTCCTGGAGGTTGCGCTGGTTCCTGGCGGCCTCGGTGAGCATCTGCATCCGGCGCTCCTGGTGCTCCTCCAGGCTTCGCCAGAGGTCTGCACGCTCCCTCTCTCGCTTCAGCTCTCTGGAAGGGCAGGTTCGAGGGAAAGAAGAGAAAAAGAGAGGAATGAAGAGAAAAGGATAGAAAGGTGGAGGGAACTTGATGAACCAGCTAATGACGCATCCAGTGACTCATTGGAAACACATTTATATTCCTCTCCCTTATCAAACAGCAGTTGTAAAGACTGCTGAAGTGGAAATGGAGGATAAAGAGAAGACAGGAGAAAAGGTGAAGGTAGAATAATGGAAATGTTATGATTCTTTTTACAGTACCTTTAAATTCCTTTAAAGGAACAGTTCAACATTTTGGCACGTTTTTTTTTTTCATCACTGTCAGACATTTATTATTGACAAAGTTTAATAATGTGCCTTCACTTCACATTTGTTGTCATATCTAACTACTACTCAGGGAACAACAGTCTCTAGTGTGCAAAAACCCCACAGATTACAGATATGATGGACTGCAACGTGGCCACTTGTAGTCTTACTCTGCAAGACAAACAATGACAGATGTATGTGGGTATTCTTGGGTCGTATGGGGTAAATCCTCTGAAATGCTCAGACGTGGGTGTACACTGTATATCTGAGCATACACACAACCAGATTCTAGCTGCTTCTCCAGTCTTTATGCTAAGCTAGGCTAAACACATCCTGTCTTCAGCTCCACACTTTTTCGCGCACAAATAAAACTGACATTTCACTCTTAGAAAGAAAGCACACGCAACTTTTCTGAAAAAATGCTGAACTACTCCTTTATATGTTATTCCCCAGTCCACTATCTTGACTGTGAAACAGGGTAATAAATAAGTGGAATCATGATGTGGTCCGCATTCAAAAGATGACCTAAGCGATACATACTTACAATGTGAAATATAATGTGATGGTTAATGGAACAAAGACCGTCTAAAACATGACTTAAGAGCCTTCTATTACTTCCTCTTGTTGTTACTATTGTATCCAGTGACACAAACACACACACACACACTGAGTCACACTCACTTCTGTTTCTCCACTTTGTAGGAGGCAGTGAGGTCATCAAACAGCTTGCTGTTCATCTCCATGAAGGTCTTCAGCACGTTGTAGATCAGAGACACGATGGTCCTGGAGGGATGGAGATAGAACATAATTAATCTGGCTGATCTCCTGCCCCATGAGACTGTGGGTTAGGAGACAGAGAAGCTTGTGTTCTGGGGGAAACTGACCCGCTGGCAACCTGCGTGTGTTGCCTAAATAATAACACTGGGATCATTCACGTGTCCCTGGTAGGGTATTAGCCTGTTAGCTGATAGGAGGCTTGAAGCAGCTGTGCAGCATAACCCAGCATAACGATTATCAACTACATTTTGCTGATAAACGTGATGGAGTATTATTTCATCATAGTATCGCTGATTTTGTTTAAATAAAAGGTTTATATGAGTGAACATGGATGAGTTTGGCATCTGTGAGCTAAAATGTTTATTTATTACCCTCCAAAATAGGTCCACATTCCAATGGGACCAATCTGCCCAGCTCCACTTATACTTCAGCTCCGACTTTGGGTGTCAGATGGCTTTTATTTAGGATGTTGGCTTTTTTCCCCCCTCACAGAAGTTAACCGACAGGCCAATCAAAATCAAAGTGCATTCTTTAAAAGGTCCTCACTGCTCCCAGTTTGAGTGTTCAGAGGCGTTTTAAGGCAGCTACTAGTTAGATGAGGCAGAGTACAAATGCTTTAAGCCTGAAAACATATTTCAACCTCTAATTGGACAGAGGACCAACTGGAAGTGCTTTAAAATGTAGGCATTTTTCAACCAAACAGTGACAGAGCTCAAGGTTACACCCAAACAGACAAGAAGCTAAAAACAAAAGCTATGAATGGATCTATGAGCTGTATTATTTTGTGTGTGTGTTCGTGTTCATGTGTGCCACTGACTGGTTCCAGTGCTCCTTGGAGACTCTGTAGAGGGTGGCGAATACCAGCGGCAGGATGACTTGACAGTTCTCCTCTATCAGACTGAGGATGTATTCGTTGTTCCAGAAGTAAAGTGCCCGCTCCGCTACCTGAAACACACACACAGACTCCTGTTTGTGTCCATAGCTTTTCACATTATCCAAGTAACTGACTTTTTTCTATAGTGTCCTGCAGAGGTATGACATGTCTTCTATATTGATATAATAAATGTGGAGGCAATTAGGTTTATTACTCCCGAATTTTTTTTTTTCCACTATTATAAAAAGAAAGGGGTGTAGTGTTCACCTGGAAATGAGGGCTGGAGATACAGGCTGCGATCTGTTTGAAGAGAGGCTCCTGCACTCTAATAAACTGAGATGGCTCAATCACATCCAGAATTTCCTCAATCTCCCCCAGGAACATCACCTACACACACACACACACACACACACACCAATACACACATTTTTTTTTTTTTTTTTTTTTTTTTAAATACACCAAAAGATGGAAAAAATCTTAAGATGCTTTTTTTTTTAAAATCAGCTATCTCACCTCTTTCTGCGTGCAGGTTTTTGGCCAGTACTTGAGCAACCCTCTGATGATCTGCAGAGAAAATATGAAACACATGAATATAAATAAACACTGCAGCCATTAGCTCAGCAGGGAAGCTGGCTGGCTGGCATCCATCTGTGCCATCTCCATTAACTCGCATTCATATTCTGGCAAGTGCATTAAGAAATAGCTTGTTAACTTTGCAATGAGTCCCACTCTTGCTGTCCTGATATTGGTGAATGAAGAAGCATGTTATGATAAATACTGTAATTCAGCCTCTGGCCATACTGGTGAACTGAACCAGTGAGTTGAAAGATGCTAAAATGCTCTGCAGAGCTGAGAGGAAGTGCAAAGTTGGGTGATAATTTGTCACTATGAGTGACATCCTTCACATCAAAATAATCGTTTGACCCTTTGTTCATATAAAAATATTGTTTACTGCAGCTTTAAAACATCTACAGACCTATGATTGATCCAGCTGACTCTCTTTAGCCAAATGGCCAAAACTACAAATACATTCAATATTCAACAAACCAGAATTATCCTTTAAAGTTGATTAGCAAGTGTGTTGTTGTTAGTAAGGAAATAAAAAATAGTCTTACATATTCAGTGACTGTAGCATCTTTCTCCATAAACTGCACCACACAGTAGGCCAACTGTAAGGACAGAGGAGATGAGGTTAGAGCACACACACCGGTGCAAACACACACACACACACACACACACACACACATTCCCTGAAGCTGTCAAAAGGAGACAAGGGGGATCTTAGTGCTTATCCCTCAGGATTACAAACTGCTTTAAGGTCGGAAAGACAAGTTTTCCAAAGGGAGATATGTGTGTCATAGGGGTGTCTGTCTCTGTGTGTGTGTGTGTGTGTGTGTGTGTGTGTGTGTAGGTCTACATCAGCTCTTGTCTCCTCTTATATGATCTGCAATCATTTCCCATTATTCAGCGAATCTGTGCGTACATGTGTGAGTGCATGTGTGTGTTTTGCGGTTGCCCCCCTCCACCCAGGCCGGTTGCCGTGGCGAGTGGGCACCGTGGCGACGGAGACTGTGTGTGCGTGTGTTTACTTCGGAAGGAGTGATGTCACACACACAAAGTCCCTTAAGGGCAATGTGCGATAGAGTTTAGATCTCTTGTCTCTGCCTCTGTCTTTTCTCTTCTGTCCAATTTATACCTTTGCCTTCTTCACATTATTAATGTACTGGTCCATTTTACAACATTCAGATAACTACATTCAAATGCCAATTAAATAAAAGTATGCTGAGTTGTCCAGTTTTATAGTTACAGGCAGCAGAGGCTGTACTGTCAGATAGTTGATGGTTGTTCTCCATCTTTTTGTAGGACAATCAGTTTCTACTTTCTTTCTGCTCTTTTTTTGTTTCTCTCTTTGTCTCATTATTGACCTGTAGCTCCGTTGTCTGTCTGGTTTTCACATCTTCCACAGCTTTCATCTCTTTTCTTGTCTATTCTCCTTCCCTTCTTACAATGTACCTTTCTTTTTTTATTTATTTATTCATTTTTTATCTACTCCACTCGCTCCATCCCTAAGGTTTCCGGACCTTCACTCACACCACAACATGGTTACAGAAGCACAGAGAAGGAGGGAGCGGAGGCTAAAAAAAGGGATCGGTGAAAGCAGGGATGTCAAGCTCAAATAAAGAAAAGTAGGAAAAAGACGAGGATTAAAACAAGGGTTCTGAGCGGTCAAACTATTTAAAGCATTAGTGAGGCATTAGAGAAATCGCTTGGGGTAAATATGATGTTGGATTCTGTTGTTAGGCCGGGCTTTGTGGATGCAGGAGGCCGTTGTTAGGCTAAGGATTATGGACACTGTAGTCTTTTAAAAGCTGAGATTTTATCAGTATTGATTTGTCAAGGTGACAGGTCAAATTAGGGTCTATTTTTGGGGATGAAGTCATTCCAGAGAGTTCTAATATTGGCCTCTTGCCTGTGAATTTGTTAGGACCTGCACATTAAAAAGTAACCTTGCTGTGCTATTGCAGTTCTTTCTATTGCTCTGTCAGGCACTGTACAAACATGGTTATTCATTATATTTGAATCACGCTGACTTAATGACAGTTTCATTTAGTTTAAATTCAAACTGAAATTTGAGTTCCCTTCATTGGGGCGCTGAAGCACATCATAGCCCTGTATAGTCTATGAACACTGATAAAGAGCATTGATTTCCCCTTTTTCAACAGATGCATTTAGAAGGACCCCTCATGCTGTATTTAACTGGAAGCTTATGGACCTCCAGAGATGTGGGCGAGTCACATCACAGTTCTGTGTGAGCTGTGTGTTTATGTTTGAATCAGCCCAAACTGACATAAAACACGGTTAGAAGTCTATGTGATGTCCTTGGAGCACCTCTGGGGCAAAGCTCTTGTTAAAATTGGTGCCAAAACTGCTAAAACGACTCAGGAAAAGAAGAACACAATCTGCTGATTATGCAGCTCCTGCACATTCAGGGTTTGTGCACACTATAGAAAGGAGGATGTTTAGTTAGCGTTAGCGGTCTTTTTTTTTGGTCCAGTTGTGGTCGGAGCAAATGACCAGACTGTCAAAACTCACAGCATCAAGTATTCTGCAGCACTGCATATGTTACTCTGTGAATCAAACATGACCCATGACAGTGACTGCATCAAGGATATATCCACTAGTTTCTTAAAAAAAGATCAATTTCAGTTTAATTTTAGAAAATGTGAATGCAGTGCATTTGTTTTTTTGATATTTGGACCCACTCTGTGGCTACACACTATAGCTCTAACAGCTGTTACTACAATTCAGTGACATGAATATAAATGAGAAAAACCTTCACACTCTACAGGAAGGATGATTCAAACGTATTTCACAGTCCCGAGAAACCTTTAAGATTCTTAAAAGGAGCTGCTGTGACATTATATCTTGATATTTAGACCCAGAAGTGGGTCACTCCTGTGCAGCCACACCCACTGAGTGCAAAACTGCTGTCCACTCACACTGTTTCCCCCGTGACCCTGTCAAACTGAGTGTGTGTTCGAGTGTGTGAATAATGTATGTGTGCGAACCACAGGGAGAGAGACAGGGAGGAGAAATGTAGGGCACAGTGATGCTGAGACCCAGAATGCACAAACACAACCACCCACACTACAACCCACAAACACACACACATCCCACACGCACACACATCCCACAGATCAGTTTGTGGAGAACAAACTGTACCCCCTGCATAATCAAATAATGTGTGACACAAATAAAATGCACAGGCCCACACACACACACACATAATAGGCTGTCTACCATCTGTGTCATCAAATATTATGATAACACAAACACACATACTTTTACATGAACAGACACAAACCAAAGGCACACACACACATACACACACTCTCTGGGTGTAATTCAAAGGTGAGCGCATCTCTCTGCAGCGTTATCTGTGACTCAACTCTGCCTCCTAGCGGCACATTTGACACACTGCAGAAACCACTAACTACCATTGCTTAGGCCTCTGTTTTGACTGGTATTGTATCATATATACCCGATTACCCTGATTCCTGGGTTTTATACAAACACATGCAGGTTTGTAGACACTGCTAACTGTTCCATAAAAAAGAGCCAATCAGATTCTATGGCAGGTGGTGGATTAGAGTCTCTAAAGCCTACAGTAAAGGATGTTTCAACTGGGAGAAGTGTACACTAACTTTAAAGGATGTAAGCAATCTGGGTTTGATTTAATAGTTTCAGTGGCTCTTACACAAAGTCACACAATCAAGAAGTTTTTTGAATTAAAAAACAAAACAAAAAAACATATGAACACAACAAAAACAACCATGACAGATATTACAGTGCACAGTGTTACATTAAACATGATTGTTGTTAAAACAGTCTATTATGTAAACAATAACAATTTCAAAATACAGGCAGATCTGGGATCATATCACTGACCTGTGCATGGAAGATGGAAAGGGACTTTGCTGTGTGTAGCGGGATGAGGACCCGAACCAGGAACTGCTTATGTTCAGCCTTCAGAGGCAGGGCGAAGCCATTAATGATGCTGGAGGAGAGGAGAGGAGACGAGAGGGCGGATAAAGTTACAGTTACCCTTTTGTTTTTTTATCATGTTTGCTCACCAGCTTCTCTGTAGTGAAGTAGGTATTTTAAGCCTACAGAAAGCAGCCAAGACGATTTATTTACATCACATATTACTCCAGAAACAACCAGTGCACATCTGCATGTCTGTGTGGTGGAGTCTATTCTTGTACTGAGTCCTTTTCCAAGCGACTGGACAAATGCGTGGTCCGCTCTGCTCACTACTCCACTGACTGACATAGCTGTAGTTCAGCCTACAGACAGACAAGTACGAGCAGTGGGAACTAAACTTGGAAAGTACGACACTTATTTAGCAGCACTCTGAGCCGTTTGTCAGTTTTCTGTGTGCGTCTCTGTGTCAGTCAGTCTTCCTGCCTGATACCAGACTGTCTGTCTGCCTTCATTTTCTAACAGCATCTTTGTCTGTTTAACAGAACATTCCCTCAATAACATTTCACTCCTGCTGTTCCTCTAATCTGCCTCCCTCTCACCCTTTCTCTGAATACCTCTGTCTTCTTCCTCTCTCCCTCTTTCTGTACAATGCATCCTCCCTCGCCCATCTCTCTCTTCCCTCTCTCCATGTGTGGGAGGAGCTATAAATACCTCTGTTACCACCAACATGAATACAAACCTCTCTCTCCTCTCCTGCTCTCCCTCCTCCTGCTTTCCTCCACTTCTGACTCACTGACTGTTCACTCACTCATCCTCCATCTCTCATCCCTCCATTCCGCCTCCTTTTCTCACCTTGAATTCATTCTCCTCTACCTCCCTCCCTCTTCTCTCCATTAACCTGCGATTCTCAAACCTCAAAAGTCATAGTCCGCCTTTGATCTCGCTTTCTGATCATGAACAGGTGAAATGGTGGTTTTATATATAATTATATATAAAAGGTTTCCACTATAGACACATTTTACTATATGTATAACCACTATAACTATTAGGGACAAAAGAATATTGAGAGATAAAGCGCTGCACTTCCATCTTTATGTTTTTCTGTCAGAAAAACTGCCAGCACATGATTCCTATGTCTGATCAGACTGCATGGTCTCTGCTTAAGAGAATAAGATGACAGAGAGTGTTGTGACATGTTGTGTTAATATGATCATGAATGCTACTGTGGTTAAAGTGATATAATGTCATATCATCCTGAAAGGGCTGTCGCAACTATTCATGTTTAGAAATGTTCGGAAAAGTCTCAGAGCTGCAACATGATAAAGTGCAAAGACTTGAAGAAAATGAATACACACTTATCTCCATTATCGAAAACCATTAATAACATTACCAAGACTGTAGCCAACTATCAACTTAGTGCATGTCTACATAAAACCTGCGACTGCATATGAAGTCACAGAAACTGTTCTCATTGCTGACATTCACATATTTACAGGGTTTTTTTTTTTTTCTTTAAGATCTTGGATCCGTTCGTCAACTTCTTGGTGAGAATGACAGCAGTAACTGCAGTGTCCTTGAGATAAAAGCAAATATTCATTGCTTTCTTTTTTGAGAGAATGAAAATAAGTCCAAAGACACAGTATCTAACCTTTTCCTTTTATGCAGCTTAATATGGCCACGCTGCTTTTGAATCTAAAAACGTTCCTCGGAGAAGGACAAACAATGAAGAGCAAATCGACTGACAGATTTGTCTTTGTGGTTGCTCTAAACTACAGGAGCCTTCTAACAATGCTAACAATGATAGTTAGCCTGTACATGTACGGCTTAATCAAATAAGATGTGTACAGGGTCGCTTTAGAGGTGCTGACAGACATTCACAAAATGTTCAAGTATTCCTTTACCATCTTGAACACAGACCAAGTGAGGAAAACAAACTAGATAATTTCACCTTGTTTATATCCAGCTTCTGTTTTCTCTTACCCCCTCTTTCTTTTTATTAGTCATCTTTCCATTCTTGTTCTCACTGATTTGTGTATGAGCTCGGGCAGAGAGCAAGACATGTTTTTTTTTTTTTTAATCGGTTTGACTTCCTTCCTTGATCTCTCTTCATTTCTGTCCTCCTCATATTTCTCTCAGCGGCCGCAGAGACGACAAACTACACAAACCTGAGTCATCTCTCATGTGTGTCTTTAACCCCCCTCTCGTTTCTGTCTCTCCTTCTTGCGACCCCCCACCTGAACTCATTTCCCTCCCTTCCTCATCCTCCAGTTCTCACTCCACTGGGCTTTACACTGTCGCGTTCCCTTGATAAGAATGAGGGAGTGATGATGATAAATGAAAAATGAGAATAAATCCATAGTAGTTACGCTTTGTCACTGTTTCCCGTAGTTTAATTCATTGGGTTAGTAGCTGTCTTGTGAATAGAAGCAGCTGACAGCGAACAGATGCTGTATGTGTGTATAAGCCTATGAGTGTCTGTTATTCAGTTTTACTCTAAATGTATTCATCAGACCATGATATAATATAAAGTGTGCTTTCCTCCAGGGCAGCAAAGTATACTTCAAAATGTGTCTGTGAGCACGCTGCTGAGGACCAACCTGCCAAGGATTTCCAGCAGCTCTGCAACTCCGTTGAAGTGCTCAGTTTCATATATGAACCTGAAGATCACAAACAGCACACACACACACATACACACACACAAAGAGTGACTTGGAATGATATGTAAGCAGATCAAGCAACAGTTTTTAGATAACAGTACTAAAAGCAACCAAAAGAAGGGCAGCACATGTAGAAATAGTAAAACAATTTCTCAATTTCCTGACACCTCCTGTGCAACCTCTGTGAACCCAGAAATGAAAGAAAAAGAAGTACAACAAGAGCTAAGGAAATATGCTGGCCTCGCAGCCATCAGAGGGCACAAACAATCATACTAAAACCACTTAAATCAAACAGAAACAGAGCTTGTTGCAGCTGAAGGAAAGAGATGAAACATTATTGTACAGCACAGCGTTTTTGATTGAAGCCGTTGATCATTCGATGGGACTCGTGTCACTACACAATGATTCAGCTCTCAGCATAGATGCAGGATGAAGATCAATGGGTGTGCAAATGTGCACAGTCATATTTGTGCATGTCTGCCTGTCTGGCAGAATACAGCTTTTTCTTAGCCAAGCCACCATATTCTACTTTCTGTGTTTCTATTGTGTCTAAAGCCGATAAATAGATAAATTAGACTGATGTCACAGTGAAAAGCAACAGCTGTTTTGGAAATGTTCAAGTCTCACGCTATTAGTCCAATTAGCTCCTCACCAAGCTTTTAGCCTCAGTATCCAGTGAAAGGCCTTAATAAGCGCTGGTTTAAAGTTGTGAATTTTGTGCTGCTTAGCCTTTATGCAGGTGATGCATAAACCTGAAAAACACATTACCGAGGTCACAGAGGCAGCTTCTCTCCCAGCTAAAAGCTCCATGTTTGTTGACTAATGTTTGATTTTGATTTTAAAACCGACGTTAAAACACCATAGATAGTGCTTTTACAGCCTGTGCACTGGATGGATAAACTGCAGCTCGTACCTGAGGAAGATGTTGTTGATTTGTTTGCGGATGTAGGCTCGGAGGCCCAGTAGTTTTCCATAGACACGATGCAAGATGGTCTTCAGGTACTCCCGCTCCCTGGGGTCCTCACTGTCAAACAGCTCCAGGAGCTACACACACACACACACACACACACATCAGATAATTATAGACACAAATGTCTGCACTTGTGACTGCATTCATTCTCTTATCTCCTCAGCATAACACCCAGCTCCTAACAAAAATACATTTGAATATTTGAACAATATTTTTCTTTCTCTTGTGACAACATTTCGTGGTCATAGATAGACAGCAAAATATTACATAATAATACATTATGTTATTTTTCTCATCAATTTCTAAAATAAAGCAGGAAGTTAAAGATAAAAGTTGTAGAACAAGAAGTGTTGCATCTTTAAGTCAGTTTTTTATGATGCACCCAAACCTAGATACCAAACGTAGGAGCACTTGAAGAGGACAACAAGGTGTGTTTCAGAGAACTTCATTTATTTATATCTTCCCATTTATTTGGATTTTAGAGGCATCTAAGAGTTTTGAATTTGACAAGGCATTTTTCAGGGAAGGAAAGGAGAGAGGATTACCTGCAAGACAAACTTCTGGTCCACGTAGCGTTTGGCCATTGAGGGCTGGAAGTCCGGGCTCTCCAGGAAACGCAGAAAGAACTCGTACACCAGCTACCAGAGGCAAAAAACAGCAAAAGGTTAGACATCATTTAGTGAGTCTGTGTTTGTCTTCTTAAACACAACTCTCCTTAAAACCACTACTACCACTACTTTGTTTCTGTACAGATTAAACTAATGAGATAAAACCTGATGCAAATGGGTTTTTTTTTACCTCAGGTGAGAGCCAGGCTTTCCCCTGTTTTCCAGTCTTGAAGCTAAGCTAAGCCAACAGACTGCACGCTGTGGCTTCATATTGACCAGACAGAACTCTCTACAACAGAGATCTCAAACCTGTTCCACAAAGGGCCATGTGGCTGCAGGTCTTTGTTCCAACCAATCAAGAGCACACAGTTTTACCAATCAACTGTCTGAAGACTGAGATCAGTTGATTAAATGAGTTAAGTCTGGTGTGCTGCTGCTTGGTTGGATTTTTTTTTTTTTTTTTTAAAGCTTCTCTATGAAATGCAGCTTTACTCATATTGTGTCCTTGAGTTTACAGACAGTAACACTTTATACCAACAGATTCCAACTGAGTGAGAAAGAGAAAAAGCTTTAGATTCATGAGACACTGTGGACTTCACACTTATGTTTTGAGTCATCTCCTCCTGAGGGTACAGAAGTGACTGTACACCACACCCAAACGTCATCTGGGAAACGTCACACAAGCCTATTTAGGAGCTCCATTTTGGGATTCAGGCTAATAAAACACTTACGTTTTCCTAAAGTCTTGTGTTAAAATGCTGCTTTAACTGATCCAAAGGACCTCAGGCTCAGGCAGAGTGTGTTTATGAGCAGATAAATGCTGAACGCTGCATTAAAACCAACACCTGGTGGGAGTTGTGTGCATTATGGCACTGTCCACCCTCCCAAATATAGTATATAAAGTATAGTAGGGCCCATTTTTCATGGCACTTACTGACAATGCATTGTGTGCCACTTAAATAACAAAGCAAATGCATCATCACAGCTTTTTGGAGAAAAATAACAAAGTCAACACATTTTGGTGAACATATCCTTTCCAACAGCAACTGTCCTTTCCTCCCTTTACCTCTGCCAGGGAAATGTATGAAACTAAACGTGGTCACACTTTTATCACAACATGAATTTGTGTGGATATGATGTACCTGCAGATGCGGCCAGGAGGCTTCCAGTGTTGGCTCATCTTCCTCAGGGTCAAATTCTGGATTCTCGCTGGGCGGGAGAGTCCGGAAGATATTTACTGAGATCTGGAAAAACCACAAAAAGAGAGCAGGAGGGAAGGAATGGAAGAAGAGGAAGAAAACAGGGAGTGGAAAAGATGAAAATGTGTTGGAGCGGGGGTTTAGGAGGGAAATGGATAAAGGAAGAGGACAAGGGAAAAGTGAAGTGAAAAGAGAAAAGAGGTGGTGGAGAGGTGGAAAGAGAGGTTAGCCAGATGTCAAATGTCAGTCAGTAAGAAAAAAAATGTGGTCTTCACAGCTGTTTTTGGTTTCTGGTCATAGACAACTTCAGTTGCTGTCTGCCATATTTCACGCTGCTCACAGTCTTGTAACCTGACTGCCCGCTACATCATGATTTATTCAACTAATGCATTTCCACTGGTCAGTTAGTGCATAAACTGTATGGTGAAGAACAAACATAATAAATCCCAATGCCCCTTTATTCAGCAGCATTTTCTTTTCATTCCTTCTTTATCTCCACACCTCTGTCTGTGACCGTGTAAAACTCACTTAAATTCAAAAATGTCCAAACATTTCTGCAGCTCTTTCCTTTTTGACACAGTTCAGTATGACTTTCTGAATCCTTAATACCTAGAACGTTTAATACACAGAGTAGATACTCTCTTACCTTGCCCATCCTATCATCTTTCCATCCCCCTTCTTTCAAAATCTGCTTTCTCAACTCACTTTCCCTCCCATGCCTCTGTCTCTCACCCTTTCTTTCATTATTTTATGTATAATATCCTTTTGTATCTAATGTTCATAAAGTGTTCAAATAAAACCTGATGTTAGGACCCACTTTACATGATATTTATAATAGATTGGACAAATAAAATTCAATAGAACAGTGTTAGGGAAACACAAATCTTGAATTTTTCTGTATTCAGCTTGTCCTCTGGGCATCATAGCTCTGGACCTGTTCTTACACCCCCTTCACCCTATTTTACATTCATTCTGTGGTGCTGCACTTTGGCTCTAGCCTATGCAGCACTATCCCCTAGTTCTACTATTGGCCTCCTAATAATTTCAGCTTATTTAAGCTTGTGGCCACACATTAAACCTTCCACCCCATCCTCTGTCCTATCAGCATTTTCACATCCTCTGGGTATCTTCACTCCATAACAAAATCTATATCCTCTACTCGCTTTCCCTACTTTTCTCAATCCCTTCTTCCTTTCCTCCTCTTTATATCCTCAGGGATCTCTGGTGCTCTGTGTCCACACTCTCTAACACACACACCGCTCTATCTTTCCTTTCCATCCCTCTCTTTCTCGCCATCTGTGCAGCCCATTGCTTCTTAGCACCCTTTGCAAACAACCTATCTTTCCTTTCCTACCTTTATCTATCCACCCCGTCTTCCTTTCTCTTCTCCTCTCCTCTCTCAGCACCTTTGTTTATAGCCTCTGGTGACTCCAGCAGAGCTCCACAGCTGGATATCATACTGTGTACCTTTTCTCTTTTATTCCTCCATCCCTCCTCTCCTCATGTCTTTTCTTGCTGTGGGTAGAGCCTCCAGGTGTTGCATTTGATGAGGATTGATTCACCTGTGGAAATGTATTTCTGGCATTCTATATTTTTTTTCTCCCTCCATCCATTTAGCTATTGATCCATTTGCTCGTCCACCGTGACCATTGTTTGTCACTGTCTGTGCTCAGATGTTCCTATTTTTTTTTTAGCATATGGATACTTCATGTTTACACACTTGTCATTCATCCATTGTTTCGACCTTTAACTCCTAACTATGCCCTAACCTCCCTTCACCGCCCCTCCTACCATTTTTATAGCCTCCGGGTAAAGAGGCTCGATGAGGACACCTCTGCTGGTGGCCACACTCTCGACCAGCTCGTTGAGAGCCGCGCGTTTGATCTCCTTCCCCTTCAGGTCGGCCACGCAGTCCAGGAAATCAAACAGCACGCAGCACTGCTGCAGCTTCTTACAGAACAGGTCGTGTAACTCTGCCACCGGGGCATCTGCATGATTGAGAGGCAGGAAGAAAGAAAGAAAGAAAGAAAGAAAGAAAGAAAGAAAGAAAGAAAGAAAGAAAGAAAGAAAGAGAGAGAGTTAGACAAGAATGTTAAAGGACAGAAAAAGGCGTTGCAATTGCAGCTCAGCCAGATCCGACGGCGTTCCTGAAAGGTGCTTTGTGTTTAGTAGTGAATTGTTTGACAAAGTGGGAGAGTGAGAAAGCAAACTGGAGTTCACAGAGATGCATTCTACAGGCCAGATCTTCTCTCAAAGGTAATGAGGGAAAGAGAACAGACTATTAATCTACAAACACATTCGTACACACCCACACACACAGTGGCTAGAATCCATACACACACACACACACCTTCCTCCAGAGGGCTATGTTGTATCTCAGTCCTATTACCTGTCAGATTCGTTCTCAGACCTGTTCGTCACAATGAAACAACCTGCTGCCGGCCGTCAGACTAAAACCTCGTACCTCTGAAAACTCCACTTTTCACAGATGTAGAGAAAGTGGTTGATTCCCATGGATTACTGAACGAGTACAATGAGTTTTAAATTGATTCCACGGGCCTGAGGGTGTGTGAAGCTGAGCAGCGCAGCCTGTAAAGCATCATGCAAAAAAGTTTAAAAATGACGCAAACACCATAATAGACAGTTACAGGTTTTGACAGCAGCTAAATGGGAATGCTCGGGTCTTTTTCTCAGTAATCAAATGATTGATGACTCAAGGGCTAAATATAGCAGTGAAACATCCAGATTTTAGATTCCTGTATAAGTCAGATGTATGTGAGGCTGGTAAGAGATCTATATTTAGATAAATTATATAAAAATGCTTATAAAATAGCCTGGCTGCCGCATTGGCCTTCATGTTAGTGTGTCCTGCACTGAAAGGCGCCCAGCACTCGAAATATTCCATATATTTAGAGAGAGCCAATATATACAGAGAGAAAACAACATTCAAACCTCCCAGTTCTAGTGGAAAACCATATATGTAAACCAATAAATAGTGGTACTGAAATCTAAATCCAACCTCTACTTTACAAATCTACTGTAGGTAAAGACAGGATTCTAATGTATCATTGTACAAATGCTGCAGATGTGAACGAGACTCATCATCTTAGTAACCATTTCTAATAATTCCCTCTCTCTGTAAACCATTTATAAGCCATTAGTTACAACTTGTAAACCCTTTAAAAGACTGCTTTATTATTTCTTTACAGAACTGGAAATGTCCATAATAAACAGTTTCAAGTGGAAAAAGCTTTGCAGCTTTAGTTCGGCTCCTGTTCACAAACTAACTATTAAGGTTTGGACAGAGGTTTTTCAGTTTTTGCTGCCATATGCTCAGTAGCATAAACTAGGGGTACGTTGAAACGCAATGCTCTTATAGTCCTGTAGAAATAATCTCCCTCTGTCAGAGCAAGAAAATACAGCTTTACCAAGAGGACACAATGGCTGGGAAGCAGTCTAGACTAACTGTGCAGTTGGAAGGAGGATGATCACTTCAATCTCTCAAACACACACACACACACACACACACACACACACACACACACACACACACACACACACACACACACACACA
>JBBMJY010000016.1:9280191-9304845 GCA_037833715.1 Toxotes lorentzi
AAAAAAAAAAAAAAAAAATATATATATATATATATATATATATATATATATATATATATTGCTACAGTAAGCTTAATCTCTGCCAAACTTTTTGCTCTGCATTCTAACAAAACAGATATTTTTTGGTCCACATTCTATTTCCACTATGTAACTCCACAATAAAGTAATGGGCTGTGGCATTTTCATTTAAATTAATGTCTGTTTTGCTGCTCTCGTACTGATGGAAATAAAAGTTTAGCTAGTTCATGAAAGTTTTAACATTTGGTGTTCTGAAAACAACTCTTGTGAGGTCTTTACAACAAAAAAAAATCACTGAGTGCACAGCAAGTGAGGCATCTTGTGTTTCCCATCTCTTTGGCAGAAATATTAGACTTGGGTAGTTAGCATGAGCACAGGCTGAGCAGAAATTGAAAACAGTGCCAGCTGCAGAAATTCAAACTTCATCCACAATTAGAAAAATCTAATCTGTTCTTCCAGCACGGGCAGAGATAAAGCTTTCAGAGGTTCCAGAGGGGGCAGATGGTGCAGAGAGTGAGCTGAAAGGCCAAAAACAAAAACCACTTCCAACATGATTAGCTTCTTCATTACACACCAGGGATGGGGGTGGGGGGGTGGGACAAGAGACACTTGACTTGGTATTTGCCTGTTGTCAGTTTTTGCCCATTGCTCTCTGTTTGACTCCGAGCCAAAGCAAAAACAATGGCTCTGTATGAAGCAAAGTCCCGACTGCCAGCCTGATATTCTGCCCGACACAAAGTCAGAGCCTCTAAACTTGTGTTTTTCTGCTGCCTGGGGATCTGACAGGCCTGACGTTAGCTGAGGTTAACAACCTGCTGACACTGTCTGTGTCAACATAACCCTCAAAACCTCTATAGCATCGCTCAGAAAAGGAGGATTCCTTTAAACAGACCCATTAGTACTTTTCACCTGTAAACAAAAAATGTGGATTTATCTGGTCACATAGCAGCCATGTGACTACTGGAGGGGATTTACTTTCCCAGTCAGAGAAATCAGAAAGCTGCCATGAGTGCAGGGTGTGGCTTATGTTAATGAAAAACCCACAGAGAATTAGTCCTGGAGTCTCCCTCGGCTCTGCTGAGCTTTCCAGCCTCTTTTAGCTTATAATTTTGGTTTTCTGCTTGCTCCCAGCAACCATGTTTCTAGCAGAAGCAGGAAACTGCAAAGAGAAAAGTAGGTAATTAACCTACAGACACACAAAGTTTAACTATCTGGTGAGCAAAGTGCAGCATTTAGCAGCTAAAGAGTCAGATATTTTACGCAGGAGTATTTGGACACTTCATTTCATCCAGTGGACACAAACATGAATCCATTAGTCCTAATGTTGCTCTGTGTCTGCAGGAAGTGAGAAGAGACAACACCTTTCCCATACAAACTTTACAAGCTGATTATATGAAAAAAAAAGCGTCCCTCTGTGCCAAAGCTGATTTGACTCAAATCATATCTATCTCCATCAAAATTAGAGCAAACGTATGAATTCAATTTTCAGCGCTTTGGTAATATATTTATTTATCATATCATTTTTCACAGTCACTCCACATACCCTGCTGGCTGGCAAACATCTGGCCTCACCCAGCCACAGGCAAGATGCTGAGGCAAAGTCAGTGTGACCTTTCTGCTCCATCACTGACAGTGACAGTACTCGAAATTACTCACATGCTGCAGTTTATCTGCATTACACCGATATGTGGATAAAAATACAAAATGTAGAAAGGTTGTTACTGTTTCATTAACCACTTCAGACAGTTTGTAGACACCAGGTCATAAAACAGAACTCATATTTGTCTCAGTCTGTTTTTCTTTGCAATTCCAGTAAACACATTCAGAGTCATCAGACAAATAAGTTGAAACTGGCTTAACTTTGGCTGCAGAGCAATGTCACGTCATACACCAACAAACCACATCATCAAGTCAAATCCATTCAAACCACATTTCCGGTAGATTACTTTGTAACATGAACAATAAGAACAAGTCCGTCCTTTTTTAAGTGCATATTCAAAATCTGAAGTTTTCTTCTTTGCCTTGATAAAAGCAAAACGCAACAAAGTGTAATGGAAACAGACTGAGTGAATAAATCATGACTTGAACTTGTACTGAAGCTTCCACTCCACTGAAGAGAAGCAAAAAACTCCAGCTGATGAAAACACCCCATCTATGTGGAGCAATGAGGAGACTGTAATGTTTCTTAAATGAATGAATCAAGCAGATTTAGATGACATTTTTCATTATTTCCCACCATTTAAGGTTTGATTGGAGCTGTTTTAATTACGTCACCTTGTTGCATCCTGTTCTTCAATAATGCTTTAATGGCACCAACTGGAGAATTAGCACCACCAATGGTTTATATCGATGCACGCAATTATTAATATTTATGTAACAGTCGAGGTCAAAGACTCGTGTTAATTTCCCTTTTCTTTTGCTGATTAACTTTTCAGAGTTGTTCCTGTCTGTGTCTACTCTGTGCAGTGTGCAGGCCTTCATGGACATGGACATAGTAATCAAACTAGATCCTATGAATTGTATTTCAACCTCTCATCGTTACATGTGTCAACACACCAACCCCGATGTAGTCTAAATACCTGCCTGGAGTTCCTAAATTAATTACACAACCAAAGGTGAAAGCTGAAGTTACAGCTTTTTAAAATTTAATTTATCACAGTAATTTATTTGGCATCAACCATAAGTATATTATCTTTCCCATACTCTTGATCTCTAAGAACCTTAGCACAGCTCTGCAACTGTTCCATAAACTGCTGCATCACAAACTCACTAAGGTTTATTTGAATCCTTATCGCTGTATATTTTTCTGAAATCATAATGCCACTTTTGGATACTTTAGATGGTTTCATATCTGCAGCTCTGAGAAAATGGTGAATCATTTCAGAAAAAGAAAAGTGTTGTGAAAAAGTATTTTAACAAGTGGCTTTTAAGAGAGTCCAATTCCATAACCACTGGCTGTACCCTTCATCAGTATCAAGCTTCCTGTTGCTTCTGGATGGGAGTGAGCCAGTAAGAAAAAAACTCCTCTCTCACTTCTCCCACAGACTTGAGTCAATGACCTGAGAAGAATGTCGATAAAGTTGGGGAGGGGGAGAGAGAGATAACGCTAACAGCCTCAGAGTCTGAACAGTGGCACAGACTGTCACTGTCACACTGATCCACACCATCCATCACAGAGAGAGGAGAGGAGAGGAGAGGAGAGGAGAGGAGAGAAGGGGAGAGGAGAGGAGAGGAGAGGAGAGGAGAGGAGAGGAGAGAAGGGGAGAGGAGAGGAGAGGGCAGGAGAGGAGAGGTGCGGGGAGGGCAGGAGAGGAGAGGAGAGGAGAGGAGATAAGGAGAGAGGAGAGGAGAGGAGAGGAGAGGAGAAGAGAGGAGAGGAGAGGAGAGGAGAGGAGAGAAGGGGAGAGGAGAAGAGAGGAGAGGAGAGGGGAGGAGAGGAGAGGAGAGGAGAAGAGAGAAGGGGAGAGGAGAGGAGAGGAGAGGAGAGGAGAGGAGACGAGAGGAGAGGGTAGGAGAGGAGAGAAGGGGAGAGCAGAGGAGAGGAGAGGAGAGAAGGGGAGAGGAGAGGAGAGGAGAGGAGGGGAGAGGAGAGGAGGGGGGAGGGGAGGAGAGGGGGGGAGAGGAGAGGAGAGGAGAGGAGAGGAGGGGAGAGGAGAGGAGAGGAGAGGAGAGGAGAGGAGAGGAGAGGAGAGAGGAGAGAGGAGAGGAGAGAGGAGAGAGGAGAGGAGAGAGGAGAGGTGGTGGATGGATTTGGTAAAAGGAGCAGCAACATATACGACTGAGCAGTGCACCCTGCATCAAAACACCAACATGCACATACACAGCTGCACGGCTCTAAATATAGTACTGCTGGAGAGAGACACAGAGGAGAGAGGAGAGGAGGAAGAATCTGGGGAGGAAACAGGAAGGAGGAGAGGGGAGCGGTATAGGGTTAAAAGATGACATCATGCCCTTCCTCCTCCTCCTCCTCCCCCTGCTTCTCTCACATCTCTCCATCACCAGGAACCTCCCTTCTCCCTCTCTTTACTACCTCCATCTTTCCCTTCCTCTCCTCCACCCATCCATCTCTCTGAGGCTTTTTTTTTTTTGTTAATGAACAAGCACAGATCTAGTTTTTAAATAACAGTTATTCTGTTTGGGGCTGAGTGTGTGACAGAGGGAGACAGAAGGAGAGGAGGACAGCTTCTGTTTTAGCTACCATCCAAGCCGCCTCTGCACCTCTGTCATTAAGCACACACTGATGCTCAATGCACAGATACGGTGACGCAGAGAGGAAGATGGGGAGGGAGGGGAAAGGGGAGAAAGAGACAGAAAGCGATAGAGGCAGAAGAAGAGAAAGACAGTTATAAATAGTAGAAGGAGCTACAGCAGCTATCAGAAGTGAGACACCATGCAGAGTAGAAGTCTGGGCAGTATAAATATCACCTTAAGGGGTTTAAGTGACGCACTGTAAGTCCATCTCTAAATAATCTAATCCTCCAAATAACACACAATCTATGCACGACATGACAAACAGTCCAGGAAACATGCACAACAGCGTGATTGGAAAGAGGAGTGAGGAGGGATGTTATCACGTGTGATTGAGTCCATCCTCCTCCTGTCGGCCGTCTTCAGATTTTCAAGACGACTGAAGAGTAAACAGAGAGAACAGGACGAATCATCCCGCTGCTTTCAATTAGAGCAGGAAATTCTAGGAAGCAGTTACTTGGTGATGGTACCGAGAATAGGTAATGAGACTGCCCGGGAATTAGCATAAAACATGTAAATAGAGTTGTATGTTACTGATAATCAAGCCTCTCCTGCTGACAGAAATGGAAAGAAAACAAGCACATTTTCGGACAGGTTTGTGTTCTCTGCTGAGGATGTTATGTTTTATTCGTCTCAGTCGTCCTGTCTGTCTGTCTGCAGGAGATCTCACCAAATTACAAACAGATTTTTTATGACATTTGGTGCACAGATCGGTCTTGGGCCAAGGAACAATTCATTATATTCTGATACTTATCTGGATATGGAATTCCCTCTGTACCTACACACATAAGAGAAAACGAGGCTGGATTCCAAACGCTATGGGGTCAGAATCAACTTCACTTACAATGAAGACAGTGATCTCTTTGGGCTCAGTGTTGATGGAAGTTTTTAAGAGCATCTGAACATCTTTCTTTCTTGCACATGTCAATATTTATATTTTAACAGTGCATCAAATGACTATGTGTGATGTGAAAGTGAAACTGTCTATCTTCTATCTATCTATAAAATGTGACCTTGAGCTGCATTAAGTGTTTTGTTTTGTTTTTTTTCTTTTTAAAAATTATTTTGTGAAAGCTAAAGACTGAATTTCAAATACTACAGGTTGCCTGCAGGGTCAAAATAATTTTCACCTAAAATTACAGGAATTATGTCATTAGATTCCGTGTTGATAAAAGTCGGTGCAGACTTCTCGTTTTTAAGAGCTTGACATTTATCTTTTTCTTCTGTTTCATAAGTCAAAACACTGCAGTGGAACTCTGAGTACCATTAAACAAGACATTATTATAAAGTCAGTCTCCTTATTAAGGAGCTTCACAAAGCGAGAGTCTTACACCAAATTATGATGTCTACCATGTGAAAAATATAAACCATTGAAGTGAAACTCATTAATAAATAACAATGAAAGTGACAGCTACTTTATCTGAAGACCTTTGGTTAAAAACAGCGTTGTACTGAGATGGCAGTGGATTTCAAAACATGGCAGAAAGTCTTTACATGCGTAGTCAGTAGGTGTATAGACAGAAAAGTCCACAACAACAACAAGTGTCTCTGTGACAAAGGCTTGTAAGACAAGGCGAACTCACGGCAAAAGATTTAGTGGCGCGCTAAGCTCATCTTTAAATAATCCAATGTTACTAATTATACACATTTCCAACACACCGCATAATGAACGGAGACCTGCTGGGTGTTACAGCCCATCATTTCTATTGTCTCAAACTTTTTGTCACTTGCTCTACCTACAATCAGCTGAATCACTATCAGTAAATAGATTTCCATTAGTATCAATAGAATCAGATGTTTCCTCTCTTGCCTAAAACTCCAGTTTCTGACCACAGAATGACTTTCAGGAATTAAAGATATTGAAATTCTCCTCCGAAGGCAATATTTGCTTTATGAAATGTAAACACAAGACAGAGACAGTTAGTAAACAAATACGGGAGACGGTTATCCCAGCTGGAGACATCCTCAACATTTGATTAGCAGCTTTGTACCCCTCACATGCTGAATAATAATCTGTTGGTTTGCTCTACAGCAGCGTATATGTCAGACACGGACGAGGAAACAAGGAAAAGCAATGAATGAAAAAAGAAAAAAAAATCTTCCTGTAATTGACTGAAGCAGAGCATTTTTTTTTTCAAACTGGTTGTGATTCCTCGCAACCTGGAAGAACGCTCTGTCCAGCAAAATTCACTTCTGCTCCTATTTTCTGTTTTCAATATCTCATCCCATCTAAAATAAATCTTCCCTCACAATTTCCCTCAAGACCGATTCGTAACACGTCACCCCTGCATGTCTACTATTTGATTTTCTCTGTTTATTCAGCTTTGCGCTGCCTCAGAGCCACAAGAGCATATTTAGCAGTGAACATCCACGAAGATGAAACTTGTAGTGATTCAATCAGAGAGCTTGTTCGCCTGAGCTTTAGCATATTTCTTTATATCTCTTTCTCCAGTGACACAGCACTGGTTGTGGTTATTGCATCGCCAGCCGTTTCATTACACCCTCTCCCCAGCAATATCCTCTGCCTTCTCTTTTTTTATTATTATTATTCTTTATCTCTCCTCCTCCCACTGTTCCTCCTCCACCTGTCAGCTTAATGTTCAGTCATTTCCTCTTTCCTCGTCCACTCCATTACTTTCATCACCCACCTCACTTTCTCCCCCACTCTCCCTCTTAATTGATCTGAGACAGTCATAGAGCAAAAACTACTCCATGCCTTCTGTAACCTAATACCAGGCCCATCCAGCCAGCCAGCCTCTCCCTCACACACACACACATCCACACACACACAGAAACACACTCAGAGTCATTCCATCTCCCACATACGATCTGTGTGAGAAGGTGACTGTTTTACAGTAAACAGCACATTTAAAACTGAGCCTGCCATACATTCATTATTATAATGTGGACAAACACACATGCCGGTCAAATAGGAATGAAAACATGCAAAGATCAACACGTAAGACAGTTCAAGTGAGGTTATGCTTCATGTTGCATGGACAATATGTCCTCTGTGACAAATTGCAGCATCGCAGCCTCAGGAAATAAGAGCAATGATATCTAAGCAGGAAAATGCACCTGAAACATATCAGGGCCTCTGTCAGAAACCACAGAGCGCACAACAACAGTTGGTCTCATCATCAATACCCACCCAAGGTTCAGTTTTACAGCATGTTTAGGTACTAATAGCTTCCTGCATTTCAGCAGTATGTTCCCTCAAAGGTCAAGGTGGTTTGCTTTTGGGTCACATTTTAAACCTCGACATGAAAGACTCACACAGATTAATTTTGCCCCCGCAAGCATATCCATTAATTGTGGCTATTTCACTGAAATGAATTAATAAATGCAGATGTGACCAGCTCTTTAATTTTAATTTTAATGGAATCAATTTTATTCACTTGAATAGTGGTTTGGGAAAGACTGTGAGAAGGTGGCCGACATCAGTGCAGTGTGCATCCAAATCACACTGTCCTGTTGTTTTATTTTCTTTTTCACTTCAAATATAAGTTTTGACATTTAAAAATTGTTTTATCACCTCTTGGCATCTTTTACAAGGCGGTTACAATATGTCCTTAACATTTTACTCTATTCTAATTTATGATGTGGTCTTTAAGATTTTATAACGTGAATGTCTAACGGCATGCTCTCCTTCTAACCCTTTGTTTGTCAGTGAAAATGGCCCATTTTCATTTTTTTGAATACATTATGACGCGCAGGCAGCAGTGTATTTTTGTTCTTGTGCAGACAGCACTGGGAGCATTTTAAATGCATTTCCTATTATTCCATAGAAATAGAAGGATTGCAAAAGCATACTTTGATGTGGTAAACAGCATCCAGAGCGCTGATAGTACAAACAGGCAAATGTTGAGGTGCAATACTCTAAGAAAACCTAGTTGCAAAAAGACTGACGACTTGTTGGCCTGTTATACAGATCATTATTTCTTTTTTAAAAAGGGAATATGAAAACATACACTGATATTTCACATAACCATTTTATCTTAAATGTGAACATTTAAGATAAAATGGTCGTATTCCCTTACATTGTCTGTAGTGCTTGTCTTATATCTGCAGGGTGTTTCATGGCTTTTACAGATGCTTAAACGCTAATGCCAACCAGCAGGTTGGGTTTCGTGCAGGTACAGGAGATTTCACACTCTTTAAGCTCACACAACATCCTTTAGGTCCCGACAGAGTTATCAGAAGCAACTTCAGCAGAACTTTCTAAAGCCACTGCTGCTGGCAGCCACGGATGGAAATGTCAAGGATAGGGAACATCATGCACGGTTATTTACTTATATGGATATATTTTGCATGGTTAAAACAGCAATTAGAAATGGTGGTGCTAGTTTGCACGCTGAAGGGTGTTTGCATAAAACATCTATCTATTAATTACTTGATGGGAGCGCTTTCCTATTAATGATTTTTGTGTTGAGCTGTTCTGAGCATTCAGCACCCAGATAAACGTGCAGGAGCTGTTGATTCATTTTCAAAACAGCAATTAGGCCTGCTGCTGCTCTGCAGCTCTGCTGCTTTCACATTGGTGTGGGAGATAATAATAAACAACTAGGTATCAATTTTTGATGAGAAGAAATCCAACAGCACAGATGACTGTAAGAAACAGCTGTGGTAAAAAAAAAATAAAAATTGGACCATTTAATTTTTTTTTTTGGCCTCATCTGCTGCTGTTTTCCAGATCAGACGGTGAGACTGACAAAATTTATTTTTTTTCTTTAATCTAGGACAACAAAACCAGAGCCTCTCGTGACACACAGTTTACAAGAATAGTTGCAGCATGATCGTCTTGTGACTTCCAAATACAGATACATGTTTGCTGATGTACTTTTTGCTAATACTCTTTCTGTTGTCAAAAATGCAAGTGAGCTTAGCAGAACTGTTGAGCGGCAGAGGCTGGCAGAATGTGCTGCTGGGCTGAGCTGAGAAGAAAGTCTGTTTTGTGTGTTTTCTCTTTGGGCTCCTGCTGAGTTAACTGCTGCCAGCAACAATGTTCCTCAAGAAAGACCAGAAAATTTCCCATGATCACCCCGCATACGTACGTACATGCTGTACACAATCACAAACACACACTCAGGCCTTAATAAATACTTGATGACTACAGTGTTTTCAGTCAGATTTGATCCTCCCTCAGCTCAGAACAGAATCACTGACCCACTGGACAGTAAAACCCTCAAAGGTCAAACCTATTCACAACCAACAGCCCTTATCATGGGTATTTCCTATCTGGATCACATATATGTCCACCTGAAGGGAAGGTGCTTAACTTACAGTTGAATGTATTTACATGTCAGCCAACTCCAGTTCTACTCACAATGACGATATTTCTATTTATACATACAGTAATGATGCTTCAACTTCTATGACATTTCTATGGTAATGATGTTTCTACCTGTCGTCACGACATTTACATGCCATGACAACATTTCTGGTGATGATATGTCTGTCCTTGCTGATGATGTGTTTTATCATTCAGGTGGATACTTTTTCTCAGACACAGTCACTCTGTGTGGAGTATATCTGCAACCTGCATGACTCATACTTACTGTAACTCAAGTCGAACTGCAAGCGTAGTGGTCAGACAAAGCTGATCGTATTCTGATTGCAGCTCATGCTGAGTGCATGTGTAGCATGCATCAACATGTGTTTTTACATCACCCAGATAAGATTCTGATTCATTCTGCATTTTAACACCCAGTGTAGGCATCAAAGAGAGAGCAGCGGAGAAAGAAGAGCAAAAGTACACAAAGTGAATCTATCTCAAGGTCAAGAGGAAGGAATTCTGCGCTGCCTTGCTTGACTGCAGGGTCGTCTATTGATAGACAGAGATAGTTGGTTCAATAATCTCGAAAATCATCCTGTACCACATTTGTGCAAATTCTCTTTGGTGTGCTAACAGGGTATAAATCATGGTCATAAGTTTGTTTATCTGCTGACTTGATGTTGGGCAGGAATGTGACCTTAGCCTGGTTAGCCTGCCAGCAACAGCACAACACCCGTGACCGGGAAGCCTGACTGGTGTCTGTAGCCCCAGGGGAGAGCTTCGCAGCTGGGGAGGAGCGCTGAGCTAACAGCCTGTCCTCTGGTTAGACAGAGAGCTGCAGTGTAACTGAAGACACGGAGGAGGACAACGAGGAGAAAGCCAAGGGCTGACTTAATAATCCTCTCTGATAAATCTCTTACATGATGGGTTATGAGGCATAATAGAGTTTACATTACTTTGGCAAATTTGTGCAATTATGAAAGAAAAGCTGACAGCTCGGCTGAATTTTTTTTCAACACTACCAAGGCACAATTTCTGCTTCTTTTACAAAACACAACCTGTGTCTCTGTCTCAACATTACCTCAAATTTGTCTTCTGCCTTCAAAGCCTTTTTTGCCTACTTGCAATCTGTTTCTGATTCTGTACTAATGGAAACAGTATGGAGATGATGACAGCCAGTTAGCACTGCTGGGCTCAGTTCCAGAACCATTAACTCCCAGCATCTTTACTGGACACCATCCTCAAGTATTTTAAGTGTATAGAGACAGGAAAGGGAATGCTTTTACCCTGTCTGAAAACCTTTTTGATACCCATCTAGTGGTTCTGTAACTGTGACAGCAGATATTAAATATTTTAATTTGCTTTGGTCCCAGAGAAACACTAGGTTTACCAAGCCCTGGTGCATCGGTGTGACCTAATCTCTTCTGGGGCTCTAACAGAAAAATTTCAGCAGTTCTTACGTCAAAGCTCCATTTTTAACATTTCGATAGTGGGAAAAAAAAGAGAAGCCACTTGAAAAGCAGTGGCTGCTGATGGTGATAGAACAAGGGATCAGCCTAAAGTCTTTTCAATGGGTTTGTAGTTCGATAAATAGCACCAATGTAAGGCAAGGTGGTTTTGGTAATTCACTGAAGGCTAACTGCTTCAGCATCCAAAGAAGCTTTCACTAGAAGGGTGTTGGGTTTTTATGAAATAGACCTTGAAGGGAAAACACACCATAACTTTTGTGTTTTAAACAAGTATATTCATTTTTATAGACATAAACTGTCCACTGCAGCGCAGTGAAGCCACTTTGAAGTCCAGAACTGGTCCAGGAATGCTGTGACCACAAAGGGGTGAAATGCCCGTGTGTGTGTGAGCTTGTGTACGTGCATGCACACACACACACTGCAGCACTGTGGCCAAACATGAATACACTGTAAAAGGGATTATAGGGACCCTTTATCCTTCACCCTTCATCTGTGGATTAATTGGTTGCCTTGACCATCCCTGCTGCTTTTTTATTGGTCAGTTCAGCGTTCCAGATCAGTTCACAGTTTACTGGAGCCTCACATGGATAGTGTAGTCATTTCACCTCAAGACCAACTTATCCCTGTCTGTTGCTATAAATATCTATGAACGTCTTGTTTACTGACAAAATGCTCAAAATATGTATTATTTATTTCAACCTCAGTGGTTTAGCTGCAGCCTGTTTCTGCTGTGAACTGAGACACAGCAGAAACAGGCTGCACATTAATACGCTAACTTAGTGTAGAGACATATTAGCAACAGCGGTTCAGACACCAAGAAAAAAATCCCTGCCTGGCTCAGTGACTCTTCAGCAAGGCAGCTCCCTACATCAGTGCACAGGGCGTGAACAAGACGGCTGCCGGTGAATGGCAATCTGTACGGGTGATGACCATGTATTTCCAACTCTGGTGATTTTCATGCTTAAAAATAAGGTGAAATGATTACACAGTACTTGAGAACATTTTATAACCCCATGCACAGATAAAAAATCTCCATTTGAAACTCTCTTTGAAAGACTCTTTGAATAATGCAGCAACAAATTCATCTTAATGATGCATTGTCTGATTCCTAAAAGTTTATCCTTAGGAATTTATATATATATATATTTCACACACTACTGATGACAGATCTGCAAAGTTGAACGTTTTGACTGCGTTGCGTTGTGGTCGATCAAGACTAAGAATCAGAATGTCTCCATGATGGATTTCTTCCAGTTTTGTTTGGTTCAAAAATATTGAGGCTCTTACTCTCTCTGAGACTAATGTCTACATAAAACTCAGTGTTTACTGTTGATCATTTTAAAGATTTTATATTAATGTCCACTGTAGCTGCGCTAAAAAAGAATGTACACCCAAGCTGCTGTTTCTTGAGATTGGATTTTACACTTACTGCTGTTTACCAGCTTTATCTTTGGTCACATTTTTTCACTGTTACATGCCATGCCTTTCTGTGTCTGTTTCATATTTCAGCCTAACACTGCGAGCCAGAATGAAGCTTTACTCTGGGCTTAAAACGAAAGAGATGAGCCATTGTTAACAGGAGGAGCAGTTCAAATTATTAACAATGGGAATGTGATTCCCTGGAGGGCAAAACACCCACAAGTCTGTCTACACTTGGCCTACATACTGCCCGTTACAGACTTTCCCACACCAGGCTTTTCTCCTGTGCCGGTGCTGTAGGATCTTACTATCAGTTCCTCCTGGGATTCAGAAACAGTGCCGCAGCGGTGCTGCAGCCATGTGATAACTGGGACTTCTGTCTATGAAGGCTACAGCACGTATGCACGGACAAGTCTGAACCAAAAGGCGCCGTAAAGACACAGTGAAAACCCTCCATCATCATGCCGCACACACTCTTGGTTCACGTAGCTCAGAGGAAGTCAGAGCCGGGGAAATGTAGTGTAAAAACACGTAAGAACATACACACAGGCGCACGCACCTCATATCATCTCTAAAGGCAGAAAGGTCTTGTCAACATTGTGGGTTAATGAGAAGCAATTGCAGGCTACATGAAAAGAGGAGTAACCTTATAAAGAGGGGTCAGAGGCATATGTGAGGACATACAATGTGCCCTTGTACTGCACATGTGGGTTAGAAAAGAAGACACATAAGGTTGGGAAGAGGTGTAGATGTGGAATGTAGAAGCAGAAAATATAGAAAAAGGGAAGCATGAAGGAATACATCGCGTTGGCTGTGAATATTGATTTGGACATTTCTGACGTGTCACTGGCTGAAGACAAAGTCTACCATGAAATCATCTTTTTGAGTTTAAAGCAACTTTAACTTTTTTTGTAAACAGGGTCGACTGTGTCCACAGTCCACAGTCCACAGTCCAGGTGGCAGTTATAAATGCTAACACTTAGCGTAACAGTGGCACATGCATAGAAGAGCCATAATGTCAGTGAACTGACTCAGAAATGTCAGTTACACAACAACATCATGCTTTCGTCTGTTTTGTTCCAAAAATTGGGGACCAAAGCCCAAGCTGAATCCAGAAAATATTTGGCATTTCTGTTTAATAAATTGCCCTAAATCAATTTCTAAAATTGATTTTCTGTTCTCAATATGGCAAAAAAAAAAAAAAAAGAAAAACAAAACCTTAATTTCTTCTGATTGTCCACTTTCTCTAATGGCATCACACCAAACCCCACCCAGGCCTGTCTGCAGGTTGAGCAGGTAGGAGCGTAGGAAATACAGATGGGATCATCATTTGCGAAAGAACGTCAACGGGTCCCACATCATTGCATACTTTCATTCTCCGAGGATCCTGAACAAGCTCACATAGATCAAAGTGGCCTCTGTGTGGTAACAGCAGCTCTGGGATTAGAGCTATGGCAACAACAGACCCACAAATGGTACAGCTCTGACTAGCTTCATGGGGATGTCATTCCTTCCTTCCAAAGCCACAATTTCAAAAATATTTGTTTCTTATTTTATGTATTTTTGACTCAGGATTTATTTAACTAGGTAATTTAGAAGCATTCTCCACAACCTGAGCCCTATCAAGGGAAAGGCTTCCTAATAATGGTATGATGGTTCTCCTAGTTTCTCATCCACCAGTCAAGGAGACAAGCAGATGTTTGATGGCACTGTGTTTTAATGAGTGTGTAATTAAGTCGTCACTGCCAAGCTCAGTGACTCTGAATACATGAATCTGAACTTGAACCTTAGGACAAACTTCTGTGTAAAGCATACTGTCTCCCCAAAAAACAAACAAAAAAAATTCAACTAGATTACAACACAAAACTATACTTTTTTTGAAACCTGCACTTTGAAATGATGCAAAAAAAGGCCTGATGTAATTCAGTGAATCAGTTAGTTCAGGGACAGGAAATTTATACGAAACCATTTTGATATTCGATGAACTGTTATTTTTCAAACAGAAATGCCATAAATTCACTGATTTCATCTTCTTTGATGCAGGGATTTGCTTCCTTTCCTTAAATCATTGTAAACATCTGAGGACTTCTGAGGACATCGCCTTGGACTGTGGGAAACTAGGATGGACATTTTCCACAATTTTCTGCCAGTTAACAGACAAAACGCCTCCCAATTAATCTAGAAAACAATTAGCAGATTATTCAATAATGAAAACATCTGTTATTCCCTGTGCAGAATATTCCAGGTCCTAAAAAAGTCCAAAGCCAGATCCTATCAGTCCAATAAATCAAAGAAAATGGTATCACCTCTGTGAGTCAGATAGCAGGAGGACAGAGAGGACAATATGTATCAGTGGACATCTAACAATAAAAAATTGATTGACTGATCAATGGGTATATTATGTAAAGTCAGGCCATGGTTTTCACTTTAATATACAAGTGTTGTAGAATAAATTGGAAAACAGTGAGTTTATGGACTTTTCACCTCTTATGGTTTCACTATAATACTCCATAGTAAGTGTTGTTTGGATGGCTGCTACAGTAAACCAGTGTCTCACCTTTGAGGAGGGGCAGCGGGGTGAGCTCCACCTGGGAGCTCTGGTAGCGGAACTGGGACGAGCTGTGGGACCTCCTCTGCCGGGCTCTGCGCATGGACCTGCGCGGGAAGCCGTCCACCTTCTCCGCGGACGGCACCGAGAAGCTGGTGGTCGGCGAGGACGGGCTGGACGGAGGCAGCTTTGTCGTCTCCATGATGGCTGTAGATGGCGGTGGTGATGCGGTGGAGGTGTTGGTGGTGCTGATGGAGGTGGTGGTGCGTGCGCGCCTTCGCGCGTATGAGTGCGTAAAGAGGCGTTTAAGAGGATGTATGGGTGAATGGAGGAGAGGATGGAGGAGTGGGTGGCTTTCTGAATCACAGATGAATTATCAATTGATCAGAATGAATAGAGGCTCCAGGGGTGGAGGTGGAGGAGGAAGAAGAGGACGAGGGAGGGAAGGAGGGAGGTGAGGATAAAGGAGAGGGGGAGCGTGGGGGGGAGAAAGGTGCAGAGGCGGAGGAGAGGTGAGGAGAAATATTTTCCGGGTGTCCAGTCCCGTGCTGCGCGCCTCGATGTCTCTATCAGAGCCGGCCTGGAAATGGCAGCAGCAGCAGCATCATCACCCGATTCTTCTGTTTTTTCACGCACAGATGAAAAATCGCTCTTGTATCATCCCCGTGGAGGAGTAGCCTGTTACAGCTACCAGATGATGCTCAGACAGGCGCGTCTCCTCACACACACATACACACGCACACACATAAACACACGCACACGCACACGCAAGCCTCTCTGCTGCTGTACTGGCGTCACACACCGACTAAGTCATCGGCCTAAATCAGGATATTTATTTCTATAACTGATCATACAGCTGAGCTCCTTGTGAGTCAAGAGAAATCACTGCACCGATTAAGCTCTTCCTGTTTATCCACATCAAAAACAAACAAACGGACTCCAGGTCAGTTTATAGCTTATTCTCCTCGATGATGCTCCTTATCAATAAAATCAGTGATCGGTCCTGGCGGTGGATGATGATATCATAAAATCATCAATCTGGGCCCACCTCGGCTGCCGCATCACTGTTGTCCTTCTCGCTCGTTTTTAACGGATCCTCTTCCCACCGTTGAAACGGCCGCACCTGCTTATGATTATTAATATTATTAATTTTCTTTTTTCTCTCAGAGGTTGATAATGTGGTTTATACCCGTCCACACAGCCTCCTCCTCCTCCTCCTCTTGCCGTCCTCCAGCCGTATCAGGGCGGGGAAACAAACGGTCCCTCACCGCGCCGACATGTGCAGGTCCTCCGCCAGCGGCCGATGCAACACCGAGCCCCGCTGCTCGGCTCCGTCTCTACCTCCGCGGTGAGAACAAGAAATAAAAAATAAGAAAAAATAAGCAACGGAAGGAACCGCTCTTCCTCGCAGCAGCAGCCCGGAGCGGAAAGACTGAAGGCCTGTGTTATACAATAGCACCTCGTCTATGTCTGTCAGACTGACGCGTTTTGCTCCTGTCCCCCTTCTCGGTTCCCGTTATCCGGTCGTCCTACGGCGCCTCGGAGAGCTGCGTCAAGGAGCACGGAATGAGTCCGGAGCACATGGGAAATGAGGCATCTCTGCTTTCAAAATAAAATAAGGGCTGGAGGAAAATTAAAAGTGTGGTCGTTAACTGGGGCAAACATTAGCTGCTTGCGTCCAAGATAGTCTCTGAATATGCAGAGTGTAAAAACTGCTGAAACTGTAAAGGCCTTAGACTAGATTTTGATGGCCCACATGGCCCCCTTTGAAACCAGACTCAAGATGAGGTAGTAAGACTCGTGTAAAGGTTGTTATCACAGCAGTTGATATTTTGCTCCTATATTCCCAACGAAGCTTACAGTTAATGAAATGAACCAGTTGCTGGGGCTTTTCAGGTCTCCCTGGAGGTCACTGAGACAGCTGCCCAGTTTACACAGTTGGTAATCCAGCATTGAATGGGCCTAACTAAAAAGAATTAAATAAAACAGACGAAGATGTCAAACATTTGCCTGTAAGCCTGCATCACAGAGATGATCTTGCCCATTGAGACTCATTCATGATATTTTACAAATACAACTCTGGTGATCCAACAGGATTGGATTTTCTTTGTAATTCCTCTGACCTCTTAGAGTATAAGCTTAAAGTTTCCCTGAACAGATTGATAAACATGGACTGACAGTGTGATTTCCTGAGAACTGAGTGAAAACACCCATCTTTTTAAAGTGAGGTGCCGGCTTGCAGGTGGACATAATGATCATTATCTCTAGAATTAAAAGGAAAAGACTGCACTGGAGTCACGAGTGTGCAGCTGTGAGCCCTTGCCTATGCCTATGCAGAAAAGGACAAGTCAAGACACAAACAGATTTGTTGCAGGTCATCCACCAGGGCCTACTGGACATCAGTGGACACTGGAGAAAAATCAAGGAGGCCGTCTCTTATCTTGCCAAATAATGGATTTGCCACCCTTTGCCATGCTTTCCTTTTCCAGTGAAGAAATGATACAAGTCAGAGCAATTGAAATGGGTTTTATTTTGAAACCGTTGACCGGACGCTGTCTTATCTCAGCCCGTCTGACTTGAACGGGTTCCTCAGCCTAAAGGTGGTGCAAGGAGAGGGAGGAATGAGGCTCCTCACTGCGGATGACGCTATAGGATGGATGGATTTATTTATTTATTTATTTGCCTTTATTTGTGTGGCATGGCTGTGCTTCTTAAACCCGGTTCGTTTTATAACAGATGCGTCATTAGTGTCTCGCGCTCCCCTCGGTCTGGCTGCATCACCTCTGTCCAACCTCTGGCTGCTGTTTCATCCGGTTATCCGGTTATGAAATATTCACTCCCGTGCTCGGGCCGCGCGCCGCTTTGACGCTCATCAGTGTTTCTGTCTGACCCCCCCCCACCCCCCACCCCCCCCACCCCCCCCCACTTTCCTCGCTTCCCATTTGAGGTGAGCGCATGTGTGTGTGTTGTTTGTGCGTGTACGAGGGTTGTAGTTGGCTTTGAGGATCTCATCCATTGTTCTTGTGTTCACTAAGCTACTTGCTCTCTTCCCCTCTCTCTCTCACTCACACACACACACAAGCGCAATTTTCCACGCGCTTTCATCTCCCTCTCAAAGTCACACCTTGGTTGGCAGTGAATGTGTTTTGCGGGTGTGTTTGCGCTGCCAGCCTTGAACCATCCTCTCACCATAAACACACTCCAGCCTTAATGGTCGTACATGCAGCGCAGGAGCGTGCGTAAAACCGTGCGCCCGCGCCCCATTCTCCTCCTCCTGTACCCCTGCTCCTCCTCTGTGCTGTGTCGCAGGTGAGCTCAGCCGGTTGCTTTCTGGGAAAAACACCGGATGGGGAGGGGGGAAAGGAGGGGGTCAGCAGGCTGAAGCAGTGAAAGGTTGGTAGTGCAGACACCAGAGGGGCGCTGCTGGTCTGAGTTTTTTGTTTTGTTTTTTTTTTTAAATACCGGTCTGTTAAGGACAGGCAGGAATCTACAAACTGCGCTCTATTATTGTGTTGTATTCTGTAACAGAAATCCTCGCAAGTCCGTATTCAATTTGGTAACATTTGTCTAAATTCTCATGGTAAACGGTAAAATCTTTTAACAGGACTTAGAAGCTGCAGCGACGCCCTGTGATATTACTCTACGGCGGTGTTATGACCTAAATGCTATCATGCTGATTTTTACAGACATGTTTACCTTGTTCCCCAAGGTTTGCATGTTCACTGCTGAGATTTGCTGATTAGCACAAAGTGAGGCTGATGGGAAGGTCAGCAGTTTATCAGGTATTTGGTCATAATTCAAAGTACTCAGCAAATTCAAATATAGACTTGATGATGGGGCAAGAGGAAAAGTCAGGAGATCACTAAAGTTATTACAGTTCTTAGCTGTGGCTACAAGCAACAATCTGTAACGTTGTTGAGCTGTAACTTTTTGTTAAATAACATCACTTGTTATTTCATCTTTCAATAATAACAGACCATTACTTTAGCATTGGATTACTGAATATTATATAAGAACAACCTAAATATATTACAAACAGAACAGAACTGTAAATTGAACAAAAGTGGGAAAAAAAACAATATTTGTAATTATTTTTTTATTGCAATCATTATTATATCTGAAATATATTAATCTAATGCACGATAAAGACAAAATGGTCATATCTCACGCACCCACCCAAAATCTCACCCTATCATCAGCTTCTATATGAAATAAATCCTCAGATATTTCCTTTGTAACTATGGATATACCATATATAAAGCAGAACAATTACATGAATCATCATCTGAAAAACCAAAATCGTCATTGTGATACAATTACAGTGTATAAGCAACTAAAAATAGTAAGAAATTACAGTCTGTTTCCTCATAGCAGTAGTTCCTTTAAAAAATTTCAGCAGCCTCTTGGTCTCTCATTGTCCGGTTACAGGGAGGGGGTCAGAAGGAAAAGTTCACTTCTTTCTCTCATTTGACTCACCTGAAATGAGCACAATGAGGAAATGATCAATTATACAACAAGTTTAGACTCTCAGGGATGCGGATTTCAGTGGGCTATCACATCTGTCTCACTCCTCATCGTCATCATCAAGCTTAATGAAGCCGTCCCTGACAACCTCCTCACCTCATGCTGCTGTTTACTGTTCCTCCCGCACAGACGAGTGCGGGCCTGCCGTCAGTGCACTGCATGCGAAAACAGCTCTGTTTGTAAAACAGACTGGTAAAGCTCAAGTTTTTTTAACATTATTACAAGCTCTTCCAAAAAATATGCAATCTTTTACTTACATTTAGGCTGGACTTGTTCATGTAGCCACTGCAAATCAGGGTCTTGTCACTGAAATTGAAATCATGGCTGAATCTAATCATGGTGGGGGGACTAGTGGATAAAAATGCCCTGTTTTATTAACCTTATTGACCCTCTATGGTTATTTAGTTAAGCCCAAATCAATTTGAGAAAATGCACTTTAGCACCAGCAGATTAAACAGATAAATAACACAGATACCAAAACTATATATACATTTTAAAAAATCTGTAAAAAAAACTTTTCTTGGATACAAATATTGAAAGCCATGATAAACAAATTATTTCTAGCAGCAAAATATGTTTGACTGTGTGAGGAGAGTGTGTCTTTGATTTTCAACAAGGTAAAAAAAAAAGGTGGACCTTTCTCCAAATGGCAATTCCATGAAGTTGTGGGGAAGTGATTACTCCACCCCTTTTCAAAGTACAAGTTAATGTATCGAAGGCTGAGTCAGATTTTCAGGAAAGGACGATGCATATGTTTGATTTTTGCTTATTCAAAATTGTGAAGAAGTTTCCTCTTCCTTGTGAAAGAGTTTTTAGCAGCTGCAGGAAAGCTAGGCTTTACAGAACTGTTGGCGTTCTTTGCTGTTGTGAAAGGGAAACTCCACTGACATGAATGTCCGTTTATTAATCTTGGGGAGTATTACTCAGCTTGTGGAAACAGTTGTATAAGGTCTTCTGTGGTGAGCTCCGCTTGGGCGAGTCTGAGAAAATTACCCTGATGATGTGATGTCTTCAGAGTTTTCTCAGCTTGAGCTTCGAAGCTTCGAATTTATATCAGAAAGCCTGCGTTACAAACTGGAAGTGTGATTAAAAAACTAAATAAAGTGAGAGTCCAGTAAAACATTCTACTGGTTGCATGATGGGAAATGTAGGATCCAGCGTTTAACCCATAGAAGGAGCTAAACGTCAGGATATCTTGGCCTCTGCTGCTTCAGTTTTGGCCATTCTTCTGTCTCTTAAACTTATGGAAGTGCAATATACTAAATCACTGGAGTTTCCCTTTAAGAAGACGCACAAAGCTGAGTATGAGCTACAGTCCAGGCATTTGTTTGGCCCTTGATTCATTTTTCGATGCCAGTTTTCCATGAGTGAGTGCCCATTGGATGTCCGATCTGAAAATCTGTGTGCAAAACGTAGTTAGTCTGCATCATATTCTCACTCCCAACAAGCTGAACAGCAGTTCTTTTTGGAAGAGTACTGAGACCTAAATCATCAATTAAACAGCTCAAAAGATATAAATTAAATGTCCATTTTGACAAAGGGATGCTTGTCTTCCTTTGGCACGTGACATGTAGTGCTACTGATTGCTGGTCCCAGTTAGGATCCAATCGTTGCCCTCCAGGAGCTCAGAAAGGGAAAGGTCACTTGAGGGATCGCTCAACAGTGGCACTGAGGGTGGATGTTGACCAATAAGTTCATCAGAGCTGGTGGAGGTAGTCTGAGAGGTATTGAGAGGACTCGGGACGGTGAGGAGGGAGAGCAGAGATGATGGTTTTAGAGCACGGGTAGGGACAGGTGACGGCTCCAAGTTTGCCTGAGGTGAATCTCTAAGGGGGTGAGAAGAAGGATCTTGAAGAGCTGATGGTAAAATAGTACACGGCAGACTTGAACTTCCAGAGTAGTGATCGGCATGAAGCTGAGGCACCCTCATGGGACAACCTTGAGCTACTAGACCTTCATTTTCTCCCGTTAAATGGGAGTAAGGGGGGACCACGTTAGATGAAGCAGATGCAAAAGAAGTTTGTCTCATTAAGAAAACATCCACTGTTCCAGAGTGGAGAGCAGAGAAAGATGCATTTGCTGGCACAGGAGAGGTTTCATGGATGTTGTCTTGCCCAGACTGAGGCTGAGCAACTGTGGTGACGACGCTGGATGGAACAGGGGTTGAAACAGGACTGGTGCAGATGGGCATAACATTTGTCGGCCTTGACGTGATTGGATTGTAGAGTGATTCACTGAACAAAGAGTGAGGAGCTGGGTGTGTGGAAAACAATACTGAAGAAGGAACAGTCACGGGGCTGGAGGAGGAGGCACTGAAGAGTTCAGCAGAGGACCCAGAAGACGAGGCTAATGTTGTAGCTGTTGGAGCAGAAGCTGAAGATGGAAGATGAGTATTTTCAACACAGTCAAGGGTTTTCAGACCCAAGCTGGAGGTTAAGGAGGTAGAGATTGAAGGGGCAGCAGACAAAGTGGAGCTTGAGGCCTGGGGAGCGACTCTAGGAGGGCTGGAGGTGGTCTGACACTCAGCTGGGCGGGAAACTGAAAGGCGGGTTGTTGAGCTGGAGCTGGACCCAGAAGCTCTGAGGCAGCAATAAGGTTCATGACGCGTCAGAGTTGTTGTGTAGCACTGTAAGTCTTTTTTCAATACAGTGATCTCCTTCTGAAGGGCCGAGTTTGATCGCTCGAGACGCTGAAGCTCCTAAGGAGAAGAGGGCAAAGGGTAAAAGGAAAATAAGAAAGAGATAAAGGGGGGGAGAAAAAGAGAAAAACAAGAGAGAGGAACATGAGAGGAGAAAAGAGGGCCACAAATGACGAATGGTTAATGTCAAGTTGAGTCAGGTATATCTTTATTATCCCTGAGAGTGGCACTCATCAGCCATAAAAATGGATTAACGACATACATCAAAAGACAAATAATAAACTCAATCACATCCCACCCACATAATATCACACCAGGCTTGACTTGTGCTGTAATAAAACAATAGAACCAGACAACACTAATGACACACTCCTTAAAAAGGCTTCTCAAGGGCTGTGATAGAAAGTACAACAGCCATAAAGCGGATGATGGGTGGCCAAAGTTAGAACCCCAAAGGAGAACTGAAATATTGCTCTTAGGTGACAGGACTGCAAGTTCAGCATGAAAGGAGGGGATAGGTGGTGGAGAGAGCTAAAAAACAAAAACAGAAATGATGATTGCCTGCTGATCGTTGCAGAGTTTAATTAGAAAAATAAAGAATTAAAATGTTACACCTCTGCTTATTTATTCTATCTAGAACTATTTTCACACAAAGGTCAAGGTGTCACAGTCAAAGCAACAGTACTGCACAGTTCCGCAAAACAGCCCTGACCCTTTAAACCATGAACTGCTGACACAGGCTTTTTATTTTTTGTAAGTCAAACTTGTTGCAGGGTGGTTTCTTCCACATTAACCTGAAGGAGACAGAGCAGAACTGAGAGAGGGAAACAGAAAGTGAAAGTCTGGATTACATCCACGCAAAAGGCACACACCCATTCACATATTATTTAGGAGGTAAATAAAGCAAACTGTAATTAGTGTCAAGTCGAAATGTCTTCAACCAGAGTGAGCTGTGGGTTTAGATTGCACAGAGGAGTGAAAAAACACAGTTTATGGGTGTGTGTATCAAGATGTATTCATAAACTGAAAGTAATAAATCGTGTGACAGATTTTAATTTTTGTTGTGTTTATTGGGAAAAATACTATTAAATTATACACGATACTGTTTTGAGTGATGTTGACTGCAGAGAAACCAGTAATCAATGATCAATAAAGACCACAACAAAACAATTCAGCCTCCAGTAATAAGTGAATGTCTACACTTCCTAGGCTTCAGAAGTGCTGTTCAGTCTTGTACAATGTGCTCCATGGATCATCATCACCGCCATGCCTGTTCATTAAAAATGACGCCACACCCAGAAGCCGGTTAGCTTAGTTTAACGAAAAGATTTATGCTTGTGGGTGTAGCTTTACTTGTATGAGAAGTGCTATACAAATCAAGTGTGATTGATTGATTGATTGAAAGACTGGAAACAGAAAGAAACGACTGGAGTGGCTAAACAGTAACAAAATCCACCTACCAGCACCTCTAAAGCTTTCTAATGAATACGTTTTTTGGTTAATCTGTACAAAAACGTAAAAAGTTTTGGTTTCATGGGTGGTTCTGGTATGGACTACTTCCTGGTTGGGAGCAGTGACGTGAGAGTGGCATCAGTTTTCTCATCTAACTGTCAGAAAGAAAGTAAATTTGTGTATTTCCCAACATGTGAAAAGATTCCTTTAATATGACTATTAATATTTCTCATGAGCAACAGAACAGAAAATTGTTGTAATTGTTTAAAGCAGATCACCAAAAGTCATGACTGTATTTGATTCTGGTTTTGAAGCCTGAACTATCCTTCAGCACTTTCTTTACACATTAATTCCTATTAAAATTTTTTTCTTTCCAATGAAGTTTTTTCAGTGAAGACATCCTTTAAAGAAATGCATCACCTCTTGCTTTGTCAGAGGGGTGACAGTATTTTGTGAGGAAATAATTGTCTGATTTCAAAATATATACATAAATATTTCTAAGTGCTATTCCCTTGAACAAGTTTCACCTCTCATACAAAAAGCTTCTTCGGGAACTTCAAGCAAGTCCAGTTTCCTTCGAATAGATTTCCTTAGAAAAACCATAACCTGGATGACTGCATGAAGAATTTACAGACATTGACATCAATAGTGTTCAGTGGTGCAGATGAGCTGTTGCATTACATCTAAGTCTGTGCCTCAGAAAGCCCATAATGTGTGTGTGTGTGTGTGTGTGTGTGTGTGTGTGTGTGTGTGTGTGTGTGTGTGAAGGTCTCTTTGTAACTCCACGTGGGCGGAAAAAATGCAGAGAGGCACTGCTGGGAACGGGTGGGAAGGTGTGTGTGTCTGTGTGTGTGTGTGTGTGTGGAGGGCAGAGAGGAAAGGGAGGGCCAGTGGGAGGGCAAACATGAGGGAGTGAAAGCCCTTCTCCTAAGCAGACTATTTACAAGAAACGGCTATGAGCATGCTGCCAGATTACACAAGACACACATACAGCCTGTGTGTGTGTGTGTGTGTGTGTGTGTGTGTGTGTGTGTGTGTGTGTGTGTGTGTGTGTGTGTGTGTG
>JBBMJY010000016.1:9306537-9344525 GCA_037833715.1 Toxotes lorentzi
TAAACACACAACCGTTTTACCTTAATATCCATCAAGGGTCAGGCATAGTTGCAATGATATAATATGACGTGATTATAGTCTATTGATTCATGGATTGATTGATTGTTTAAGAAGTGAAGGAGGACTTACCGATCCAGCCGTGTTGCTGTTGTACTCCTCGGCTGACAGGGACCCGGGGCTGTTGGGCTCGTAGCCGGTGTCCATGAATAACGGAGACATCTCTCCCCCCTCCCGCCCCCTACTTTCCCTAACCGGTTGGTTGCCTGGTTGACTGCTTTTCCACCGGCAGGATGGATCCTCACCCAGCCCGGATCATCCGTGCAGCAGGTCCGCAAGTGCGATCACTGACATTCAGACTCTGAAGGTGGCGCACGGCCAGCGCGCCTCACTGCAGCTTAGACTTAACTTTAAATGACCCAGAACGAAGAGGTGACTGGAGGCTAAACGATGAGTTTCCGTGGTGCAAACTAATGCCTGGAGGTTGCTTGGTGACTTGCTGATGCTGGAAATGGGTTGCCCGAAGTGAAGCTTTACGCCGGCGCGTCTGGCGGTTTTTGAGTATGGGAGGTTTGGCACAGAAACGCACGGTGATGCAACACGATGCAGCGACTGCTTTCAGTTTCTCTTTATTTTAAACTGACCCATTGAGAGGCAAGGGTAGTGGGGCTGTGCTGCCTTCAGGCGCAGTATGTTAGTTTCATTTTCCAAGCCTGTGACCGAACACTGAAGCGCTTTAAGAGCACAAATGTTTAAACGTGGACCCGGTTTATAAGAGCAACCTTTTCAACTGGCTACTGTTTTTTGTTTTTTTTTTCAAAGCCTGGTTTTCGACAAGTGATATAAATCTACATTATTCCATTAATATCACACAGCTACGTTTTGCGATTGTGTGGTATAAATACTAACCGAATATATTCGATAGCATTTGAAAGCATCGTGGTGAATGGATGGGAAAATGTGGTTTGGGAAAGGAAGAGTCTCTAGCAGATGACCATATTAGGAGCACGGCTGCGTTCTCTTCACGTGCAGGGAATTTTTGAAACCCTTCTGCCAGGAAATAGATGGCCAAGCCCCCAGACAGCGACCCACTGCATTTACCAGTTCTCAGCAGGAGATTGCGTAATCTGAAATACAAATACTCTTTGACTGAGGATATGGTTTCATCTTCCCTCAACAATGTTCAAAAAGTGGCTCGCGCTCAAAGGTTTTACAAATAAAGCCAGCTGTGCTGCTGCTAAGTTTGCAGACATGAGTGAGTGTAAAATACACACGCCTCATACTGGCAGGGATCCTTAATGAATTTGTTTTGTTATTGTCTTCACTGGCCCTCGTTCTGATAACATAAAAAATAATGACATATCTTATTATACCTATTACTTTCTATCAAAACGAACACTGTGTTCTTGTTGAAAGTTCCTCGATAAACTAATGAAAGTACGTTTATAAAACTGTGTTTTTTATGTTAAATCACATATGTAAAGCTAATACTGTTTCTTACAGATTGATATTCCTAGATATTTCCTTTCAAGCTGGGGTGTTTCTTTTTTTTTTGCTAAATGCTTTTGGGGGAAGCATCTCTCCGGAGGTTATGTGAGGGGTGTAAGAGAGAAAGTCTTGTTGCACTTCTTCTAAACTTTTTGTACAGTAACAGTAAAAGCTGGGGGTGGTATAAATGATGACCCAGCTCTCCCACAGCTGTGCCAAAAAGAGTAATTTCTGCTGTTTTTTTCTCCATTCTGAAGAAATGAGGAAAAGGTTTTAGATTGTAGGATGTTTGAACAGCTGGTTTACATTTCTGAACTACAGGATGGGGCTAGGAGAGAAGTCAATGCCCTGTTGTGTCAGACCTCTGAAATCACACCCAAGCTTCCTGCACTTTATAATTTAACATTCTGAAATAAGTTACTTGATAAAATTTGATTAAATAATCCAAATAAAAAACACAATATACACTTAATAGCTTTTTTTTTTTTAGCTTTCATGCTTTCTTGTGGATTTTGCTCAAACAGATGCAGTTGACATTTCCAGGGAAAAGGGATCAGGGTTAATTATGTTAGTCAAGATACTATTTCCAAAGTCTGGAATGAACTTTTTGCACCCTCTTGCCTGAATGTTGAGCATGTTTTCAGTTCTGTATTACTGTATCCTGCAGTCTCAGTTTTTATTTTTTGGACTTACATCCTTCCATAGACGGCTGAAGTTAAATATGTCATTCCCACAATAACCACAGGAGGGCGCCGAACAAATACAAACGCGCAGAGCGTCTACACCACGGCCACACCTTAAAATGCTCAATGACCAATCAACTAGCGTCGAACGACTACCGAAACCAATCAACACTTGCTCTTCACCAAATAGCCCAATCGGTGGCTACGTAAGGCGGGCTCGAAATTGCAATCACTTCCTGCGTCGCAATGCTGCTTATGGATGCTAAACATCTTTGATATTAAACCCTAAATCGGTAAAATCATTAATTATATTAACAGCAGCTGAGCGGGACAGCGCCGCGATGGGTTTGCTGACGATTTTGAAGAAGATGAAGCAGAAGGAGCGGGAGATGAGGCTTCTGATGCTGTATCCTGTCTGTAACAGTTTACTAGCTTAGCTGGGAGCAAAGTAGCATCATGCACTAACGTTATTACAACTTCATTTGTGTCAGTAACATGAAAACCACGAGCAGCAGTTTATATCCGATCATGTTTAGATAACACAGGGTTTTATGCTTGTTAAGTTCGGTTTGTTAATTTTGTGCTGTATCATGATGCCTTGCTAGCTATGAATCACTGTACGTGAGCTAATAGTTGGTGGCGTTTAAGTTCTCACTAATTTAACGGTCAGGTGAGTTTATTTTCTTATCCTGGCCCGTGCAGAGGTCTGGACAACGCGGGAAAGACCACCATCCTGAAGAAGTTTAACGGAGAAGACGTCAGCACCATCTCCCCAACCCTGGGCTTCAACATCAAAACCCTGGAGCACAGAGGGTAACTTACAGCAGAGCTACAGCGTGATGTGACACTCAGTCATACAGGCATTTCTTTCATCCATACAACACAGCGTTCATTGAAGACATTGTGTGCTGGTATGGTGCTGGCTGTCACACCTTCATGACTATCTGGGACACTTAACTAGTGTTAATGTTAGAAACACCTTTGCTTCTCATTCAGTGAGAAGTTAAGACGTTGGCTGTGAAAAAGGCCTATAGCTTAAACACATTTACTGAAGTACTGGAGCAGTTCTTAAAACATCAAGGGGTAACACATTTCAAAATTGATATATATAGTGGAAGATTTGGTAAAGTATTAGATTCTTTCTGCAGAGTTGTCATTTTTCCAGAACGCCCTGTGTCACCACAGTAAAGTAATCCTGGGTTTTTCCAAGCTAGTGCCCATTATCAGGCAATATTGTTCCATTCTTACTACAGAATCCTCATTTTGCTCCCCCCATCTCTCTCTCTCTGTTTTTTCTAGCTTTAAATTGAATATTTGGGATGTAGGTGGTCAGAAGTCACTCCGTTCCTACTGGAGAAACTACTTTGAGAGCACAGACGGGCTGGTGTGGGTGGTGGACAGCGCGGACAGAGTCAGACTGGAGGACTGCAGGCGGGAACTCAGTGCACTGCTGCTGGAGGAGGTATATGAAATTATACACACTGGTGTTGATTTTCATAAAACCTTAAATTGATGAATTGTTTATTTTTTTTAATTGTTTAACTTGTCTCATCACTTTTCTTCCCATTATCAGTGTCCAGGCATGGACAAGTTAAAGCCCCCCACCTTCATATGTAGAAGTCTCAGACTGAAAGACACAAAATGTCTTCTTGCGGTCATTTTGTCTCTTTGGGACAGATTTGACTGTTTTTGTAGTCTTTTAACTGAGCTCTGTGGCTTTCAATCAAGAAATATTATCAATGACTGATTATATTACAAAGAAATGTGAAACTGGCAGTCACTCACTCACCCTGAAGACCAGCCTATTGGTCAGCTGGTTAGTCAGTGGCATGTTCACTGCACACTAACAAAGTGAAACATCTTTATAAACATGACACTGAATGGTGTGTCATCGGCAGATTAAGATTCCATGTTGCAGTAACATGACAGTAAACTGAGTTTAATTTGACCAACATGTCTCAGTCCTGAAAGCTGTTTCTGGAAGAGTGAACACTCAAGAACAAGTGTGAGAACCAAACAGTGTTGCCTTGTCAAATTAACCAGTATCAAGCTGCCCTTAACACATAGTAACCATTTGTATGTAACATGCCTGGTATCGTGCTCTCTTTGTCCTCTCCTGCCTGCAGAGGTTAGCTGGTGCAACACTGCTGGTTTTTGCCAACAAACAGGATTTACCAGGAGCCCTGTCAAAAGAGGCAATACAAGAGGTGAGATTTACACATTACAATTATTATTTCACTAATGTAATGGATTAGTCTCAATAGCTGATTCATATTCTTTTTGTCATATTACATTTGAACTATCCAGACGTACAACACTTTAACCTATGTTCTCACTCTGTGTATGTGTTCCTGCAGGCCCTGGCTCTGGATGAGATTAAAAGCCATCACTGGTGTATCATCAGTTGCAGTGCAGTTACAGGAGAGAATTTGTTAGCTGGAGTGGACTGGCTATTAGATGATATTGCTGCAAGGATCTTCACTGCTGACTGAATGTGTGCACTCCTATCTGACATGACTCCAGGACCAATATTGGACAAAGATCAGAAGTAGTGAGAAAGATCAACTTGTATTTTTGTTCCATTAGCTGTTTATGGTCACCAGACCTGCAGGAAACAGTGCTGTCTGAATCCATGATCAGCAGAATTATACACTGCTTTTATAGTTTCTCTTTATGTCAACACTGACAGTTGATCCAGACATGCTGAAGAGAGAGGAACTCTGAGCACATCTCAAAACAAACATGCAATTTCAAACACACTGAAACCTGAAAAAAGTTGTTTATATGTATGCAATGTAGTGATAATTATACTTTGCAGTGGTGCCTCACTGACTCAAATGTTTTCTAATCAAGTTAAATACCTGCTTAATAAAGTGTCTCACTGTTTCCCAGGGCATGCACAGGTTTCTAAAGTACATCTTAACACGTTACACACTTATGCATACCACATATTACAGAGCATCCATTTTTTTGGCAGCATGGCACAGTGATAGAACACAAAACTCAGTGTCCCATCTTGACTATAGAACTCTTTGATCATAGTGTTTGTTTCATTACCAGAAACACTTCATGCAAAATAGCTAATAACTCCAGCTTCTAAAAATCTGACAATTTACATGTCCTAGCTATACAATTATACAGGAAAACTGAAAATTAGCTTGATATTTTAAATAATAAATAATAATAATAGCATTGAGATAGCTCACATTAATATATTCTTGCCATTTTATAGTTCTCCTAGATTCCTAATCCCAGGTGCACAAAAGAAAGCTTAGCCTTCATCAGAAACTATAAGCTCAATGAGACACTATAAGAAATTCACAGTACACAGATTGAACTGAAAAGTTTGTACGCTGACACCTCTCACACGTGCACACAAAAATAAAAACCCCATACCACCAAAAAAGAAAACCAAGAGCTTAGTGAACTGAATACATTTTAATGTCAAGTGCTGGTGTTACTCTAAGTTGAGACATACATGAACATGTACACATTTAAGCAAGTATTCAGAACCATCCTGTGAGCTCTAGAGAAAGCTTATCTGCTGCAGTCTTGATGGAAGAAAGCAACTGACTGATGCATCTTCATGATGATGTCCAAGTTCTGTCCAGACTCTGCAAAATAAGACATCTTAGACAAGGGTGGCAAAAACTTCTCCATGCTCCACTGAAAATATTAAGTTACAGCTCTGATCAGAGGGGATACCAATCAGTCATGAATTCTCAGACTGGGGCGGTAATAAAGAACTCATCACTTCCAGATAAAAATTAAATTTTCAAGGTTCATCTCTTACCATGCACTCCATGGCAGCAGGCAGCGGTCCAAATAGACTCAGGCCCTTGTGTGACCTGAAACATGAAGATACGCTTTACAAAAGTGATCAAGAAAACTAAGAAACTAAAGATTTACGTCCTGTGATCAGAGGGGATACCAATCAGTCATGAATTCTCAGACTGGGGCGGTAATAAGAAACTCATCACTTCAGCTGTCAGACATTTAAATCAAAAGACTCAACAGGATCATGTTCTAAACCCAACATCTCCCAATTCAACCCACAGTGAAGCACTTACCAGTATCTAAGCCGACTGTGCACAACATCTGACCTGCAGGGGAGACAAACATTGTCAGGATAAAAGTTTAATTTTGTGGGGCAACTACAAAACTCAACATTTCACATTGTACCAAACTTGTTCCAAAATCCACATTGTTCAAGCACTTTGCTGCTTTAGTCTAATCAAGTTAATGTTTTGAATGGCCTCAGGTATTTTAATCAAAGGCTCTTGGGCTGTTTAGGTGCCATTTAAGACTTTTTTGGTGATAAACTTTTGCACTTTTTTTTTATTGCATATTTTATTTTATACATTTGGTCTGCAACTCACTAAATGCTTTTATACAAGACCTCCTGTTAATCCCCCCCATTCTAAAATTTTACCCAATATGCACTTGTGGGGGGAAAAAAAAAAAACAACTTTTAAAAACTTTAATTCATCAGCACAGGTTGTCAGTCAAGACACAGTCCATCACAAAGCACACAATAATTCAGTTCACATTTTGTGAAGACAGTTGCCCTCATTTTGTAACAACATTGAAGGATTTTGAATCAGGGTGGTGATCTCAGTCATCCTCACAGCCCACTCCATCAAAACTATGCCTGGTGTAGAACGTGCCATACTACATCAAAAGGAGAAGAGAACTGACCGGAGGAGTTAGGAGCACACATCCCTTAACTGGATAAACACCGATCCTTTCCACAGCCCCAGAAATTTCAGGTATATACACTAGCTCATTTACCTGCAGCATAGTCCCAGGTTTCTGTGCTGTTCCCAGTACTAAAGAGTCAGACCACATCCCCAAACCTGCAACAGATGAAAAAGTTTAGTCAATGAAGTTCCAGTAGTGTGAGTGTCTTTCTTTAAAATAACTTGTGATCAGAGGGGATACCAATCAGTCATCAATTCTCAGACTGGGGCGGTAATAAGAAACTCATCACTTCTACTTAAGAACCATCAGTAACTGCATCAAACAGATACCTACCTCAACTCAGACAAGCTCCATCAGTCCTGATGACCATCTTGCTCTCAGTTCAGCATTAAAGTCAACCTAAAAAGTGTTCAGAGTAAAGATTAACAATTGATCTGCCTGATGGTGTACAGAAGTGCTGTTCTGGGGCATGATCATTTTCTTCTCCCTCCCAGTCATACATCCAGGTAACAATCAAAACCCAACTTTACATCTGTCACTTGTCCAAAGTTAACACCAAATGAGAATAAGCATCTTAATTTCACACAAAACTGATGTGTCACATCAGTCTTAAGTTTGTTTCCTTTCAGACTGTTGGTAGCCCCAACGGGTCTTCCCCTTATTGCCAAGGCAACACCAGTGGGTTCACCTTTTCAGGTCTGGCATTGACACAAGGCGTAAGACGTGTGCAGGTGTCATCAGGAAGGAAACTAGGTGTGACACGGATAGCTGTCTTTTGAAAACTGCCTCCATCTTGATCTGTGCCATGTGATTTAGGTTTCATGACACTACATTAGCAAGCAGTGTTGGCACTGAACATTAAAGGATTGGCTCAAATTTTCAAGTCTGTCTTGAAACTGTAGTCAGGTATTCATTTCCTCTGTTCATACTGGGCAGTAAAGATCTCTCAATGTTCCTCCAGTGCAAGAAAGGATAAACCCAGTGTCCAGATTTTTGCATTCATGCTTTAGAGTTTTTAAAGTCATGCAGCTTCCACTGTTCATGGAGGTATCTGACTATAATTTAAAGCCAGACATGAGAAACTGACACTTCCTTTCAACACTTTCCTACAACTCACTCACCCGGCCAGACACCTTTGTCAAAGAGATGACGACAGCATCTTCCAAAGTCAAGCACCTGTAAAAGACAAGAAAGTGTAAGGCCCAAACACAAAACTGAGAAAGGTTCTACACCATCAAACTTTAGACCATCAGAGATTCAATTTCTCAACAGCAGTTCAGACGAACGAGATTCCAAATATATCTCATCATTTTCAGCAGGTCTGGGAATACAGGCTACTGGCAGCGTTTCCATAGTAATCATTTAACATCTTACCTTAAACTAGAACACCTCCGTCATGTTGCTGGCACAATAGATGAGTCACATCTGTTGACAGAAGACAAGTAATTTACTACACATTGAAAAGAAACCATTTCATATTCATTTCTAAATTTAATTCAGACTTTTTGAATAGCACTTTTCATACAAATGCATTGCAGCACAGCACACCCCCAATCCATGCACATGCACCCACACTGACTTTCAAATGAATACCGATATTATGATCAAGATGCTATATTTAGAGCAGGGTACATAAAATTATGCTGCAGCAGCAAACGTTACCACAAATAACTCTTTGGATTGAAATGCAATTTTTTTTAAAAAATGCAGTTGCTCAGATGTTCGTGTCGTTTCACAGTGGTTCAAAGTGAGCTAAGTTTCATCATCATTGGAACTGCAATATGAGGAGATGTAGTTTTCAGGTGAACTTTAATATAAAGAGCAAAAAGACTGGGGAAGAACTGGGGGGGGGAATAAAACTTACCAAGACATTTCAGTGGGTCCCTTCCTCTTCAAGTATCCATTTCCATCCATAATCTCCTGCAAGAGAAAGTGGCTCTTAAATAGAATTCAACTCAAACATTGTGTTATACATTAAGATTCAAATGTTTGATCAGGGCTTTGGTGACAAACTGCCATGTGACATTAGTCGTCCAGGTGTTTGATGGGTGTTACCCCATTTCATCCTTTCAAACAGTCAGAAACACCTTGCCATTGAAATAACATTGTGGGGGAATTCAAGACTGAAACTGGGAATAACATTGTGTCACTGCCAAAATTAAGTGCTCTAATGGGCTCAGAGGAAGTGCCAAGATGGATCTGCATTTCTGTCCAACTGCGATCAATTACAGTTAACATTTCTGCCACATTTCATGAAACAGACATTTTAGATACACTGCAGGAAAGGCATTTCTGATAACCATTATAACAATCACTAAAACTTGTGTAAATACTTACATGAGATGTTGAAGGAGCATCCTTCCTCAAACTTTGGGTCAAACTCCTAATGAGCAGAGGAACACATAAATAAGCCACATACTTTGACTAGAACATTATCTATCAATTCAACTAAGGGTAATCAGATAATAGGTTGGCATCACTTGAAATCAGGCATATGCTTGTCATTAATGATAGTCATCACATTTATACCCCACTACTGAATAAAGTCTTGGAATAAAATCATCTTCCACTCACCTCTCTGTAAGTTACAGCTCCTTTGAGTCAAGTAGAAGGACACCACAGGTTGATCTACAAAGAAAATCTGTGGTTAGCCATAAACAGATAAATCAGCATTTATTAAGAGTTGATCAGATTAAATCTAACCTATCACAAAACTCAAGCACATGTTTGTCTAAAATTTAACAAGTGCTTTTAGCTTGAGACCAACTCAAATACATCAATCTTGTTCATCTTTAAGTGGACTAGAACCACCAAGAGAAAATAAAGCTGTTTAGCCTTAAAGATTATTTTTTTTGTTTTTAACAAGATTACATGGCAACCTGCAGGTTTCACTGTGAGAAATGTTGACCATTTGATACAAAACATGATCATATTTGTGTTCTGTTTTTTTGAATTTCAGAGCCCATATGCTACTCAGAATCTGGTAAAGAAGTTTCTTCAAAGGCTGATTCAGTAAGAGAGAGTTCAAGGAATCATCACTGCAGCACACAGAGCTCCTGAACAACTACAGAGCCATAAACTGATTAAAAACAGTGACAAGCTGCTGAACAAAACTACTAAAATTACCCAAGATGAGTTCTGCTTACCTTGTGTGTAGAGTCTTGCCACACACTGCTCACACCTGAAGGAGGGAAAGGGAGAGAAAAAAAAAGAAAACTAAATGAGCATGTCATGGGTTTTTAGGGCAAAGTCTTGCATGCACACTAAAGGCCACAGCTTCGTGCTACTCAGAAATAAGAGAGATTAAAGTTTCCTCAAAACATTTTCAGTGAGAGAGTTCAAATAGGACATCACAGTAGCACAAGGCTTTATAAAATAAAACAAACCACGCTGTTCCAAACACATCAACTTTATTTACATCAAGCAATAAGACGTGTCCAACTGTGTAAATGAGCCATATGAAAGAAATTACCTTTGCAGCAAGTAGTTTCTGGACATGTCTACATCTGGAAAAAAAAAAGGGGGGGGGAATTAATGCGTTTGCAGATGAAGTTTCCTTTGGTCGGCCAACACGTGACCGCTCTATGCAACGTGTTCAGGGCGGCATGAGTCGGTCAAACACATGATCCAAAAGCGTCTCACATCAGAATAATGAAGTGCAATCACAGTCATTCAGGACAGGTCTGTGAAAGTTTTCATCATGTAGAGACACTGAAAGCATGAATGCGTTAAACGAACAGCGGACATTTCTCACAAGTCAACAAACACGAGTTCGCACTTTGGTTCCCAACAAATAACACGTGCAACATTTAGAAAAAGTGTTGTACTTTGTTTACTAAACGTATCAGATGTCATTAATAAGTTTAACAAGCGGATGGATAAGGATAGAGGTCGATGCTGCATCTAGACTCACTCAAGCTGCTAGCTAAAGCACCACTTCAGCTCGCAATATAAACCAAAAAAAACAAAACATATCACATACATTTCATAAATAAAACTATATATTCTTAAAGGCATATATTACACATTGTAATAATAATAAAGCTCGCAACCAAATTACTTTTAACCCAAACAAAGAAATTCAGCAGCAGTCTCACCTAAACCACACGACAGGAGGAAGTGGAAGAAGTACCGGGTCCATCTGCCTTTTATGTCCCGCCTGGAGGGCTCCTCCCACCCGGCAAACCAGGAAATTAACAACGCAAACGTTTCCATAAGCTATATGTAGCTTTGGATAAAAATTCTATTTACATTCACAAAGAAAATGTTTTATTGTTTATCAAACTTGCAGAGCGAAGATTTTGTGTTGCAGATAATTTTAAAGACAGTATTTCGTTTACTGCGTCATTTCCGTTTAGAAAAAGTAGCGTTCTTCAGGCCCACAAGATGGCCGCCCAGGCGTGACTTCTGCACGTTTATCTGAGACTGAAAGATTTACAGCTGTTTTAAATATTTTCTGATCATTCGTTCATTTTGTGGGTTAAAGTTGAGCGTTATTTCAGTGAATAGCATGAACCACATTTCCTCTGTTTTGCTGTTACATCCGTTTCCGTTTGGCAAAATAAAACAACCAAAAATAAATGCAAACACCTGTAAAAAAACAAACAAACAAACAAAAAAAAAAAACTGCAAACACACAGTTAACACAAACATGCATATAAAGATAGTCGGCTCAGGCAGGCAGCTCAGTTGATATTTACAGTGACAGTTTCACTGTAAACTGAAAATACAACCAGTAGACTAAATTCTATCTTTATTTACTCACAGAAAAGTGTTTTTTGTTGTGGTTTAAGACTTCAGAAACTTTTATTATGATACAAACAGATATTTTATGAAAATTAACACTTCTTTTACAGCCTATTCAGTCTACTTGTCAGAGACTAATAAGTACACTTGAGGTAATATAAAAAGATCATAATGGAAAACAGGAAATTACAGCAGGTCTATTGTAAACATGATTGTTTTACATTTTAACAAGCATCAAAGATTAACAGTTCTTAAATATTGTTTGACATTTAGGTTAAGTTAATCTTTCCAAATCAGAACACATATAAAATAAAACATGGTAAACAGCTTCATCTGACAATTACAAGGCAGTTGGTGCTGTTGCTGTGTTAAGTACAGGTTTGTAACCAGGACATAAAAACTCTTTCACTCTTGTTCCATCAGGTTAAATAACCTTCACCAGAACACAGGGATGAACTTTATCTCACAAGGAAGTCAAACACTGTCAAGCTCTTCTACCTTGAAATCTCTTGTGTATTTCTGTGCACACATAGATGGGAAAACCCTGCATTAAAATGGAACTGCAATTTCTCCTTCACAAATATTTACATACAAATATGTGTTGTGTATGTTGTGTTGTCCTCTCATTAACATCACAGCTGATTAGTGATTAGCTACAAGACAGCAATAAATGGCACTGATTACCATACAGAAACGTGAATATTATCAGAACAAAAGTCCACTACTAAGTCATTGCTGCTCCAGAAATCTTCCATTCCTTTTGCTTACACATCAACACTTTTCTAGTTTCATGGTGCTAAACTGAAGGAAGCAAAGACTATTTGTACTCCAGCCTCTTAACAGTGGACCCAATAGAAGGAACTAAGATGTTCAGACATTCTTACACCACTGACTACAATCTGAAATTAGCAACACAGAGGAAGGGAACTAGTTTCAGCTGAACTCAGTCACATGAAGACTGGACTTTAAAATTCAAACCAGTCCCAAAGACGTCAATGTAAAATCAGCAGCTTGGCTCCCCCAGCTTGTACAGCAAAACTGAACATCTGCAGTCTGTGTGCACATTAATGTGCACCATCTTATGACAAGGCAGTAAACTTTATGTTCAGTGATTGAGACTCAGTAATTAACATAAACAATTAATGTTTCTGAGGCCAATTGCGACTCAAACCGCTCATGTGGCCATAAAAGGCCCCTCTGAAAGCATAGCCATAAAGGCAGGGTTATCCATCACTAATCAGCATCATCATGACTTGAACAAAGTAAATATCAGAGAGGGTTTGATTTCATCGTCCATGTTCATTTCCAGTTCTACTGAATCTCAGCTAACACAGAGCTGTGCTGTTGCTTCTTCTTTGACGAGGGTGAAGGTGGCGAGGAAGATGTCACAGGTGTGAGTGTGACGCTGTAGAGGTTGGTGATGAAAGCCTCCCAGCCACGCCGAAATGCTCGGTCCAAGGCCTGATGGGAACAAGAAGGTAAAGGTTAGTGAGGTCGGAGTGCGAGCAAACAACAGATTTATACAGTTATACAGCGTCATTTTAGATTTGTACAGATAAATGGGATGAAAGCAAGTTGTTTATGTTGTGTTGCACTGCTGCTGTGCAAATGTAAGGAAAACCAGATGAGTCTGCAGTTATGCTTGCTTTGGTGCTTTGAGCTAAATAGAAATGGCACAAGCACTGCAGGTATCTGGTCATGAACCAATGCACTAGACAAATAAAAATTCTAATTTTGTGATGGTGCAGTAGGCAGTAACCAACATCAGTCTGGACTAAAGAGGTGGGTAGAGGAGGTAAAGCCATGCTGCTGGCAATATGATCCATTTAAACCCAAATGAATATCCATTCATTAATTACTCTCCATATTTGTTGAATTGTTTGCTTCCTTGCAGAGGAAAGTCCCGTTTTTGCATGTTCAAGTGACCTGCTGTGGACTGACTCACAGACGAATCGGGTTACACATAGATGTTATTGGAAATACTTCACTGGAAGTGAAGTTGACTGTCTCTGTGGGCTGTATAGGTGGTGCAACACTACCACCAACGCTAGCTTTTTCTAGGGAACCTCTGAGGAAACTGAAGTGTTAATGTCAAAATTAAGGCAATTTTGTCCGGAGCTGCTTGGTCTCAGTCTCAGGTAATGATTAAAATAGTCTCACACTGATAAAAATCAGTCATATTAGCTGTAGTTCTAGGCCACTGCCAAACAACCTTTTTGGTCTGTGAACCCTCAGAGGCTGCTGGCTTTTCTTTATAACATTCAGGTATCCTATCTACACAGAAACGAATGTTCTCCGGTGTCTTTGGTCTCCTAATCTAACAGGAGGTCAGACTGTGAGGGCCGAGGGTGCAGCTGATTGGTTAACAGCAGTGGAGTGTTTTCATGGTGTGGATTTAGTAGGCGGGTCGCTGCCGCCATACTTCGTTCCACTGATCAAAGGACGCGATACAAGAGCCACAGGAATGTCACCTCTGTGCATGCGTTCCAGTGGGAGCAGAAAACCTTTAGGAACATGTGAATCAGGTGAAGGTGCATACTGTACATGCACATGGCTGCTTGTTCACTTGTACAGCTAAAAGCCTGTTAGTGAAACCTCCGTTCCAGCTTAATTTTTTTCATGTCATTAAACATGACGTAAAGGAGAGGAGGTTACTTAATGTGTTGGAGACATGCACCAATGGCTGCTGTACCTTGACCCTGTTAAGGTGATATGATAGTTTACATGGTGATTAATAGCCCGGTGAGCAGTATGTGGAGGATGTTGAGGGAGAACTTTACCCTCTGTTCCACAAACTCAGAGGACTCAGTTATACAACCTTCAGGGGATTAAAGTTTAACCAGATGCAGTACGGCTGAGTGTGGAATTTATGTAAATGTGGGATACAGAAAGCAGATGTGAATAGGAGTGTTCTTCTGCAGTATGCTGATAACAAATTGTATCTCTTTGTTTTCTCACCTTGCGGTAATTCTTCATCGTGTTCCTCTTCACCATCTTCATCCCCTCCTCTTGCTCTATCCTCATCTTCCTCTCCTCCTCTCCCTCCTCTTCTCTGCCCCTCTTCTTGTCTCTGATGAGGACCTGGTCATCCTCATCCTCCCGCACTGCAAAGTGCACAAGTGCAGGCTTCTTACCTCTTCCTGCCTTCTCATTTTCTTCCTCTATCTTCTTCAGTTTCTCCATCTCCAGCTCGATCATCACCCTGGTGCCCTCCAAGACGTGGGGGTCAACGGGATTCTCCATGGACATACTGGGCCTCTCGTCTTGGGCTGCATCCTCCACGATTGTCCCCTCCTTCTGCTTCCTCCTGGAGCTCCTTCTCCACCTGCTGCTGCGGCGGCTGGGTTTCCTGCACAGGAGAGTCTCGCCATCGTCTTCCATCATTCCTCCACTGTCAAATCCCTCGGCCTCTTCCCTCTCATTTGAAATGTGCACCTCACTTGGGGTTGAGCTACTCATGGTTCTCACTTCTCTGCCGCCGTCTTCCGTCCCATTCCCTCTCTCTTCTACTGTTCCCCTCACCTCCTCCCCTTCTCCGGTGGTCTCAGGCTCATCAAGGCGGCCGTAGAAGCCGCTGGACTTATCCAGAAACTTTGGGGCCCGGATGGAGCCCCTGGTTGAGCTTTTCCTGGAGTTCTTGCCAATTGTCATCTTTTCTCTTTAACTTCTTGAGTCCTCTGTTGCACTCCTACCTCTCACACACTTTTTCTTCCCCCTTTTTTTTTGGTTACCTCTGAAAGAGAAGGGCAAAGAGAGATTAGTTTAATGACATTACATAACCCTCTCTCACCCTCACACTTTGAGTCTCCTTCTTTTATGCTCACAATCTTAATCATTTCATAGTAGCCACTGAAGAATTTGAAATGAGTTCAGGAAAGCAGATAAAAGTGGAGCGAAATGATGTGAAATTACACCAAAGAATGAAGATAATTCAAATACTAACAGTGTTCTGGGTATGTGTGATTGTCTGCCCCTTTAATGTGGATCTGCTGCTGTGGATGGTCTGCTATGCAAACATGGAGATGTTTATGGAGGACAATAACCAAATATCATCTTACCATCTCCCATAGTTTTACTTTTGACTTAACTGTGGGCATGTAAATGTCTGCGTATGCATGTGTGTGTGTGTGTGTGAGACTGGAGGTCAGAGTCAGTGTTATCAGGATTGTGATGATAACTGGATGTCAAAGATGAAGACATAGTGTACTTGGAATTTAACACAGACACACAGAGGCACACAAAGAGACTTTGACACTGATCTAACCCGTTGGACACTGAACAGCAGCCAAAATCGATGACTTCACATTGACAGTGTGTCATTGCCAAAGTCTGTCTAAAAATCCACGAATGTCAACAATGTGAGAAGGGGTCAAAATACTGAAGCTGGTTGGACACAAACAGAGGGGGCATCAGTGACATCGCAGCAGGTGCTTTCTAAAATTCTCTGGCAGCATTGTTTTGGGTTGTCGCCAAAAGTGAAACATGCTTAATGGCTTCTGCAAAGATGCATATTTGTTATTATAGTTTTTTCCTTACGCTAACTTATCTTTACCCTCTGGTTCTCCTTTTCTTTTTTTTTTAAGCAAACAGGAACTACAGCATCCACTGTAGAGACAAGCAATCCAGATATCTGGACATTTTTAATAAGACAACTGCATTCTGTGGAGAGACAAACTCATTCTGGGAAAATGTATGCTGAGGTAAATATAACTGAGCATAAGGAAAATAAAAAAGGAAACAATGAGTGAGCAAGGAAGGATAAAGGAAAGATTATAGAGAGAATGAGAAGAAAGAAACCAATCATCCTGCTATTTACTCTAAGAAGACATATGGGAGCTGTAAAGTAAATGTGGATTTCTTTTCTTCCATAAAGTAACTCATGATATTTACTCTTAATAGAATGTTATAGTGCAGCAGTGAGCAGAGATAAAGAGATGAGGTGCATGTCTTACCTGATGTACTGCTGTTGTCTCCTTTCCCTCTGTGTGAGCACTGGTAAGCAATACCTCCTGTGCGTGACTGTGCGTGTGACTGTGTGTGTGACTGAGAGCCAGCAGCTCAGGAAACTCCCCTAACACACAGCGTCAGGCATCGACCCTGCCCGAACCTGCACATCTGTCGTCACTAGACCAAATACACACACATGCAAAAAGGGCACACACACATACACGCACGGAGCAAAGCACTCTCACTGTCAAGGACTCTTTATCTCTCTCTCTCTTTCTGTTTCCCTCTGATTCATTCTACTTAACCACACACACACACACACACACACCACTCCTTCACATCCTTAAACACACACAGACTTAAAGTTAGGATTTAAAATCTGTAACACAAACAAGAGACAGAGGGACAAACATACTCCTGCCTACGCACAAGTGCACACATACAGGCGTGCTCAATGAGGACTGCAAGAATTCAACACCCAAATCATCATACCACCACAAGCACATAGCCTACTCCGATATCAGCAGCTATCAATCATTAACCACGAACATCCTCAGCCATTAGAGGTAAACCTGCAGCGTACAAATGTGACTATCAACTCCAATCTTACTTTAGAGGCAGAACGTGGAACCACCTTCCACACACAGAACATATGGGAATGACTGAAATTCATTAGACCATTTAAAACAACGTAACAATATAACTGTTGTGTCTACCTGAAGTCTCTTGTATGAGGTTTTATATTTTACAGGTGGTAGTTTTCCCCTTGCAGCTAAGTCCTCTAAGACATCCCATAATGCCTCCCTGAAGAAGTCCTTGGGAAATCCTTACTCTCTGAGCTGTGGTATTATTAATATTTTATCTTGATTTAATGACAAAACCGATAACATTTAAGAGAAAATCATTTACATTATAGTTTGAAGCACATGTGATCCAAGTTCAAAGTGGCTGCCACTGAAATAAGGTAATTTGCCTTCTTTTCACATCCACTAATGTGTGTAAAACATTACTCTGTACTGATAAGCAGGCATACCCTCACAGAGAGTATTGCGTGTGTATAGATGAAATGAATGAGCTTGGTCACAGTGTTTGGATGGTAAACACTGCATCTGGGTGGGACAAGGAGTGCGAGATACTCAGCTGTGTGTGTGTTGGGTAATAATCTCTATGCCTGTTTTCCTCCACTCAGCTTCAGGATGTCCAGCACACACACAAATTCTTGTACATGCACACACATGCATACTGTGCAACTGTGAGGACACACCAGCACTGGGCATATACACACACACACACACACACACAGACAAACACACACATTAATGGGGCGTGATATGTGTTATGTATGAGTGGAAGCATGACAGTGTAGATGATGATAGTTTAAATATTACAGACAGGAATATAACAAGGCACATGTTAAGTCTAGTCTACAGGTGTGTGCGTGCGACTGACTCATCGTGGAGCAAAGATGGCGTGTGTCTCGCTCTCTGACTTCAGCTCCTCTTACTCACCTCCCAGTGTACCTTTATCTTATAAGCCCTGTGTAAGTGTGTGGTGTGTGATGAGGTAGACTTCCACCTCCCTAAAGCTCCATATATAGTCACCAAGCAGGCCACTTCCCTGCAGAGAGGGCGTAACAGCTGTCACTCACACAGGCCTGTAAAAACCTCAGCTGTGTTGAGGCCGGAGAATCCCCACCTGCGTGGGTAATCACTGGTGACGTTACCTGATGCTAGGAGCAGGTTGCCATGGTCACTGTCAAGCAGGGACAAGTTAGGCTTTTTGGTTGCTGTGGTTAAGATGATTAGCGCAGATTTTGATGCGGTGAAACTGCAGAAGAGAGAAACAAGTCTGTAAAGTGTGGCACTGTTAAGTCACAGCTGTGCCTCAGGCTGGTGAAATGTATGACCTGACACACTCAGACAGAGAACAGGTGTGCTGTTGGCTGGGTTACAAATACGGCAAAAATTAAGCAGGCAGTCGAGACAGTCGTTCAACTTCCTAGCCAAGTCAGCATTTCTGAAACAAGTCAGAGTGAGAATCCAAAATGAAAAAAGGCCATGAATACAGAAATGGGACAAACATAGCCAACTGTATGCACAAAAAATTTGACGTGGTCACATTTCATCTGCAGTGGCACAGAAAAGCATTATCTTGATCACTTTATTGATCACATATCACCGTAAGTCAAATATAAAACCAAAGCCTGAACAACAAACTACTGCACTTCAGTGCACACTCACCAGATTAGCAGCCCCACGTTGCAGAGACATGGCAGGGGACAGTAAACTAAACATAGTGTTGTCTGTGTAGCTGCTGCATTGTTCCAGTTTTTCCTCCATTTTGCCTGGTGACAGTTAAAGAGACAGTTCAAAGGTAGGGAAGCACCACTGAAGTTTGAAAGGAGACAATGACAAAATATGTTTTACATTAACTATGTTTATTTTCAAGACCAGGGACAGACATGATCACATTGTACAGTGTAAAGAGTATTACAATAATAAATACATTATACACCAGTAGAGAACTGACTACCAGGCACTAATTACATGTAAGCAGGCACCAGCTGTTTTTACAGTATCATACAACAGTAGCTGAGGAGCACAGGTTTGAACTTTAACGTTACTTTGCTCTTTATTCTTCCGATTTCTGAAGATGTCATGAAAGATAATCGAGCACACGCTGAGTAGTTCAATTAATATGCTAATGTGCTAATGTAAAGTACCGGGGACTCATTTTTGTATTGTGTATTGTGCATAAAGAATTTCTATGAGTGTCAGTAGTGTTGTTCCCTTATTCAGAGCTTCTAAATAGAAACTGTATGTTTCTACAAAGCATTACTAAAAGTATACACATAAAAACACCTGTTAGAGCTAGTTGTTGTTATGCTATAACACTAATAAAACCCCGCATTTGAACTCTGAGCTGTAACATTAAAGCTACACTGGGTGTGGAACCATTACATCTCTGTATTTGTTAGGTCTGTGTTGCAGCATAGTGTTGCTAAGTTGTACTAGTTGTGTTTGTAACACCAGGTGTATCAGAGCATAATAAAGACAAAGCAACAGTTAGTTACTTGGATTAGTTCCCTTTCTGAAGAGTTTTGTCGCTATGAAGATTGTTTATGGTCAAAAAATGCACCTGAGAACTATCTTTGCTCCACAATACTAAATGAAGATCATGATCATCCTCTGATGAAGATGTCGCTTTCTTGACATGTGACTAAAAAAAAGCATCTATAGGACTTACATTCATTTCACAAAAATAGAAGCCATGCATGAATAGGGTCCTCAATGGCAACTGCATCTCAGACAGAATTTCCACTGATCACAACATGTAAAACCCTATGAATGGTGCAAGTATGCAAGTCAGTAATGAGACGGATCATGCCTCCAGCTTTAAGCAGAAAGGTACTGGTGGTCTAACTGAATGGCTTTGCAAAATTTTAAATTGGCGCCCCCCTCAGGCAAATGTCTGGAATCATCCTCTGTGCTGCTAAATAAAGACGTCTAACTCACTAAAAACCAAAGAAAACCCTGATATGTGCACTAACATACAGTCAGCACAGTTACAACAACACACTCACTCAGTATATACACACACAAACGTTTACTACCTGACGCACAAAAACGAGCAGTAATAACCAGGTAAATTTAAATGTCACCTCTAACAGATATTTTTCTGTTTTACAGTATTTACAACGCAGAGTTACATATGCAGCATTAAACAACAGAATATTCTTTACAATATGTGTGTGTGTCTGTGTGTGTGTGTTCCTCAGACCTCCACAGCAGGGTCTGAACCCAGTCCCTGAGCCTGCAGAGCTTCCTCTCTCTTCATCTTCGGTTTCTCTGTCCGTGTGTGCCACACCAGCACCTACAAAAAAACACAAACACAACACAATGAATGGACATAAAATCAAATACTAAAATTTGCTTATAAATATGCTACAAACAGAAAGTCTAAATTTAATTACATTAAATAAAAAAAACAAAAAACATTGCACCTTTTTTTGGTACCATTCATGCATTCCACACATTTAATCCTTGGCTTTGGCTCTAAATCATTTACAAGTTCCAAAATTTGGTCAAACACACTTTAGAGCAGTTGTCTGCTTTGGGCTCCAGCTCGTCCATTGTAACCAATCCCTGAAGGAAGCTGCTTTCTAGGAAGCCCATTGGCGCCTCTCCATCAAAACAAGCCTCTGGATTGGCCAGGACCAGTTTGAGGGACACAGCGAAGCCAGCCATGTCCATCGGGAAGGGGCGACTGGGACGCCAGCCGGTATGAAAGCGAACCACCTTAGAAGAATAATCAAAAACACAAATAAGAAATTCATTGTTGGCAATAATTCAGTCAAAGTGGCTCTGATGAGATTAAAAGCAACCAACAGAGAATTTAATCTGCTGAGGATGCAGCTGAAAGCTCTGGAAATTTTTTTAAATCACGTCACATGTTATCTGTGGGTATAATATATAACATATTCATATATATCTATCTTTGTATTTTTTAATTTATGATTTTATAAAAAAGACACTAAGCTCATTCCAGAGTCAGACACCAATCATCATGTTTGCTGAGAGGAATTTTTTTTCTTAACTGAAGCAAAACACAAACTCTTCAGAATTATCATCCCTGGAGAAGTTCCAGATGACAGACAGCACCCACCTTTCCTCCTTCAACCACAGGCCTCTCATACTTCATCCCTCCAACCAGCCCCACTGGCCACACTGATACTCGCTGGGTACTCCTCATCTGAGACAAGACAAGAAGACATTTGTTCTCCTTGTTCAATCATGGGACATTTAACACAGACACACTTTCACAGATATAAACTTTGCAGACGTCAAAGACAGGCTAAAAAAGGAGGATAATAAAAAATAAGTACATTCACAACACACACCTCTTCAAATATCTGCAAGCTGTATGTGTTGTCGTCATCAGCGAAGTAAACCACTCCCTGCTGGTTGTCTCCTCCTGGCTGAGCCCTCCTGTCCTCTCTGAGCCACCGTAGACCCTCATTCCTCTGCTCGACTCCACGAGGCTTCAGCCAGCTGGGGTCACCCTGAGGTAGAGCATGAGCATTGCATTTGATTCAAACCAAAGAAGACAAAAATGTAGACAGACTGATATGAGTCTTGTCTCCACAAATTGCTGTCCTATCTCTACGCACCTCCTGGAGTTTCCGGTCCTTGGCAGTGGGCATGTGTAAGTGTGTGTAGGTCAGGCCGCTCTTTACCAGGAGGTCAGTCACCAGTGGTGTCTTATGAGGCGAGTCTTCCACCACAATCCAGTGGAGCTGAGGAACATGGAGGAATGTCTGAGACAGACGAGTCAGCTCGGCCTTCTGCACCAGCCTGGACAGACACGGAAATCAGAGGAACAGTGTAATTATACATGAGGTCAGATAGAGAGTAACAGAGGAGGGAGGAGATGGAGTAAGGAAGACTACCTTGCATATGTTGGGGTGATGGCAAAGATGGTGGGCAGAGAGAGCTTTGCTGCCTGTTTCTGGGGTTGTTTGGTCGCCTCTGACTTCCTCATCTGCTCCTGAAGACGGTGCAGTTCCCCCCGCAGCCGAGATATGGTACGCTCGTTGGTCCTGTCGTGCTCTGTGCAGTCACAGCGTTGACCTGTAATGCATAAGGTGTAAACAGAAAAAGGTACAAAAGCAGGAGTATATTTCTTACACTCTACGTGTATACAGGCATCATGAGAGCTCATTTGGCAGTGCACAGTGGCTCCAAGGGTATTTCACCATAGAGTATATACTTTTTTCTGCATCAAGTCTTGAATGGGACAGTATGCTGACCACTCACCAAGCTGCATCAGTGCATAGATGAGGCCCAGAAGAGAGACCATGAAGTAGAGCACAAACACAGTCTTCAGCTTCAGCTTCATCCTTGTTGCCATGGTACCCTGACCAGTTGAAAGACATGTAAAACATCACCAATCACAATGCATTACTCACAAAGGATTTTTCATTGTCATTTGCTCTTTTATCAGGAGTTAATATAAGACTCGAGGTCGTGGGGGGGGGGGGTGTTTAAATGGTGTTAAAATGAGCCAAAATTCAGTCTCTCACCTGGCACTCAACATTTAGCTAACTAGCCAAGAGAAATAGCATTCCCATTCAGAGATATTAACCTTAACATTTCCTGTGAGTGTAAAACGTCTGAGCTAAAAACGAGTTCCTGTACGCTACTCCTGAGAAGGTCGGCTGATATGAATGGGCATACAACTCGAAGAAAAATCAGTGCAAGCTAAGCTATGCTAGCCATTTGTTTGAACACAGAAAAGCTCGACTGTCATTTTCATGTACTCACCAGCGGAAGACAGGAGCGAGAGGGTTGAATTACGAGCTTAAATGTTCATGTCATCTTGGACAGATGTGAGCAAAGGCACCTCAGTGCATCACAGCATCCATTCATTCGTTCGTTTTAGCTAGGACATTTTTTTTTTGCAGCAATGTACCAACAACTTCCCGTTCCAGTGCAACATAGTAAAGACTCCCCCCAGAACGCGCGCAATCACTAATGGTTCCACACGAATCGCCAACTTTTCAAAAATGTTAACTCATGGTTCCCTCATAAATGACATTTAAAACAAAAGGGCATCTCTTGAAAAGTCAAACAACTTTCCTTTATTTGTAACATACAAATAAAACACTGACAAGGCAGAATGACTTAGTTTTCCCTTTCATTGTCGTTTATGGACAGGACTTTAACACTCACTCTCAAACATGGAGGTTTTTTTAAACATGTCTAAAAAAGTGTTTCACCTGTAAAAGGCCAAGAAATGAAAATGAATATGGACCCACAACAGCTTACATATGTATATATATATACACACATATACACAGAGAAAAGACCAAGAGAAGGATCTGTGATTTTGTGAGGGTATGTAACCATTTTCTAAAATAATAGTACTCACTGATTTTAAAATAAACTTGTTAAATTTAGGCTCATTTACCAACTTCAGATATTTCACAAATGCATTTTTTTTAGTTCAAGTGAGCCTTTTTTGAAACACAGCCCACTTATCTGGATTGAATGTAACCACTAAGCACTGATCCAGGGTCAGTTCAAACTTTGTGTCGTATTTGCTTTCAAGCTATTTCACATTTCCAAAGCAAGGAGCTTTTTCATGTCCTGTATCATGACATAAAAACTAAAATCACCTCCTGAAAAGTAGTGTTATGTTAGAAGTAGAAAATTTATATATGGTCTTTCAAATCAGAATTTCTTTACATACTATGGTATGACACAAAAACTGACTCTAAATCAGAGCTGTGGCCAATCCAATCCAGGAAACACCAAACTGACAACATGGCTGTTAAGTAAAACAGATGAGGTTTGATTACGTTTGATTAACCTGAGAGAGACTGTCAGTCGGGTGATATACTAGCTCTATGTACAACATCCTCTTTTTACTGTAACCTATGCAGTACAAAAAAAAAATGAATTGCTGTACTTATCAGAAGTCAGTCTAAATCTAAAACAAGCAATATGTTGTTTAATCATCTTTGTTGTTCATGATCAGTTCAAACAAGCATGAGACACCGATATGTTGTCTACAGGTGCTAAATATTTTTTATATGAGTATTTTATTGTCCGGAAACAACCAGAAACTTTCACCCCAGGATCTGAACTTCCACACAGGTTTTTTTTTTTTTTTTTTATAAGAACATCTTTGTTTTTGTGTAACAGTTTATTTCAGTATTTAGGTGGATCTAAGAAAGTGTCTGTCTACTTCACATTTCAGTCTCCCCCTTTTTCACATACTTAGCCATCTGTATGAGATCTCAAGTTGCGCCTTAGTGATATGACCTGTTTTAAAAAAACACTTCAAACCGTACCAAGTTAAGGCCCTCTCAGCCACATTAAACAGAATTCTTGCATCCACAGTAATGTAAAGAAATATCTTTTCACTCCTCCAGCCCACACATAAAATCTGTACAAACTGACTACAGTCCTGGAATTAAAGGGTTTTATGGTGGTTTCTAGAAAGGGCTTCTGACCCAGCTGACTAGAACTTGAAACTGTCCAAAAACACCCTGAAGGTTTTGTAAACAGATATGGAATCAATATGGTTGAAGTGGTTACAGCAGCCTTTCTAGGTTGACTGGTAAAGTGGTATCTAAAATCCTCAGTGGAATGTCTACAGGCATCTTGGCAGAAAGATTATTGTGGGGCAGCAGATGTACAGAGTAAATTTACCCAAACCTTTCAGTTCTGACTTTGTGCCAAGATGCTTCAAGGAATTGCAAACCCCAGCATTATCTTTCAGTTTCATGCATCTCTCCCTTTTACATACTCCCAACATGCACAGATCATGGGAGATTTGCATGAAATATTAAAGCAATGCTAATAGAACTACATGAGGATTTTAGATACAGGTTCAAACAGTGCAGCTACAGTTCAGAAGCAGCATCGCTGTTGTATAATCCTGATTTTAACTAAGACTTTTGTTAGAAACTTTTAAATCTTTTCATGCAAACTAATGACAGCGGGCTGGGAAAACACACCACGACTTGAGGAGAAGAGAAGAATAACGACCATTAAAAAAAAGCCTTCAGTGCTCTGAAATGACTTCTATCATCCATCGACCCATTCATCCATCTATGCTCCTTCCTCCAGCTTAATAGCATTCATCAGCTTCACACAGTCATATCATGAAGTGGTGACGTCTACCAGTTTTCATCCATGTTAAATCAATATGATTTGCACATGCAAACTAAAAATGTAAGAAGAGGGATGGATATTGTTTTTAGTAGATTTTAAATACAGCTAGAAGTAGCGTCAACATCGACTTGTTTATCATTAGTACCTCTTGGAAACAAAGTGAAGAGGCAAGCAGGAGTAATGTAACTGTACAAAGGTGACTAAAGACAAGGGCAACAAAAATGCGTCTGCAGTCATCGTTCAGCACCTTTAGGACATGGAGGGACAACAGAGAGACCACGGAGAAGAGAAAGTAGAGAGCGATGAGTTTTTTTTCTTCTCCCATTTGTATGTGAGAGCATGGAAACGAGGAAAAGATGAAAAATGAGCGTATGAAGGAGTGAAACAGAAAAAGTTTCATTTTGCGACATGTACGTCTGATTAGGAAATATGAGACAGGGGTTAAAGCAAGCCGAACATCTGAATGAGCAGGAAGATCATACTGCGGTTATTTTCTGGGTTTGATGCAGATTTACAACAACAGCTGATGAGATATTAAAGTTTTTTTTTTTTTTTTACTCATTTCACTGGAATAAAGGAGAAAACGATAAAATGAAAAAGGCAACCTTGGACATCTTGTCTCATAAGTTATAAAAATTAAAAGCATGGGAGACGTCTATACATTTAGGTATCACCTGAACAGAGAAGATGGGTAGTGCTAATAGTGTACTGTAATCCTGTAACAGTAGTATCACGGGCAAGTGTGATTTTAAACAGCGCAGTTGTTGCTAGCTGCAGTGCTTTTGTTAAAAAAATAAGACGTATGAGCATTTAACTTGTGTTACAACAGGTAATGTTACAGTATAGCAGAGCTTCTCAGACTGTTTTCAAGGGGACCTATACTTGAGTACATTCAACCTAATCCTGGGGCCCTGGTTCGGTGAAACAAGCTAGTAGTCTCAGTATGAGGTCCCAAGGAAATCAGGGGCTGTATCACAGAGCTGATCCTACCTGCTTAGTATCCGTGGTAATTTGACTTAGAGCATGATTTGTCAACTTAGCAGAATTTATTACTTTAAATAATTTCTATCTTAAACTTGAGAGATGTTGATGTTAAAGAGTTTCTATAATACAGCCCGAGGTCTGTGTCCAATTTTAGGTACCAAACCACAGTTTAAGCAGCACTGCAGAATGATTCGATACAGTATAGCACATCGGGAGATGAGAGCCGGATGCAATGAGGTTGACTGTGGTGGTAAATAATGACAGCAAAAAGCTTTTTCTTGACTGGGAACTACGAATAATTATTAAGTGGGATAAGAGAGCGAGAAAAGGCTTGGACATTGAACCAAGAAGTAGGAAACGACAAACAGGAGCTATGTGTGAAAGCTCACACTGCATACTGCTTTTGTAGCAGGAATACACAAAAGACACATAAATCTCAATCCATAATGCGACATTAATATCTGTAGCCCGGTATTCCACCATCAATTCATTGTTAACAGCAGCAGAGATCGCCGTTCAAACTCGTAACGTTTGCCAAACAGCAGGCAGCTCAAGCTTTCACACACAGCCATGAAAGTTGCTGGCTTTTAACTAATCACAAGGTGTAACTGAAGCGGAATCAGTGGCAGCAGCCCCCACAGTGCCCGCCCCCGTGGGTGTGTCCTGCCGAGGCCTCGCCATGTTTGGTCCGCCGGCTCAGGATCTCGTAAGAGCAGTCGTCGCCGCAGCAACCGGACATGCTCGGCGAAGTCTCGTCAATCTCAAACCTAGAGGTGTGGAGAGAGAGGGGGTTAAGTTAAGAAGGACAAAGGAGGCTGAAGAAGTTATATGAAATGAGTCATTTTTGGACATGCCCATATGAAGGCAGCAATTTCTGACTGTTACTGACATAATACTGACTGACTTCATACCCAAACATCAGGCTGGATACCACTGCTCTAGAAGAAAGAAACTGAACTTTGGAAATGTTGCATATCTGCACATTAGATGACAGTCACCCTCATGTTTTTTCCCCACTTTAGATCACCCTGTTCACAAAAGACTGACGAAGTGCTACAAAATAAATGACATTCCTTAAATGTAAAACTTCCCATTTCTCCATTAAAAAATAAAAACGCAGTCTTTATGGAGAGAGTTTACTCACTGTAAAGCATCTCTGAAGAACTGGTAAGCCCCGTGGTTGTGTTTGAAAACTGTCAACATCACTTTCTTCATCTGTGTACTGGACAGAAAGAGCAAGGGAGCAGAGAAAGAACATTAGATTAAGATGCCTGAAGCAAGTGACAGACATATTTTTCTTAAAAGGTGTCCTGTGGAGTGCAGAGCATGAAATCATTCCGTTTCAAAAGGTTGCGCATCCACACCTGAACCCAACAGCATCTAAATTTCACATGAGGTTACACTGCCATAACGGTTGGTAGCTGTAGTTTTTACCTGTTAGCAATGAGCTGTAGTATCTGGATAAGGAACTTGCCGAGTCCTTTCCTCCGCACTCTGCTCTCTAACTGCACCTCGTAGCTGGAGAGTCAAGAAAACGGGTTAAAGTAAAACATGCAAAATTAAAACTACTGCTTGACCTTTCTTGAAATCTACATACTAATGGATTGGCACCTTACCAATATAAAACCTCCTCCCCACACTCAACGTCGAATCGGAAGTGAGAGAAGGCCACGGGGGCGGAGTCGCCGTCGCGGGCCAGGAGGTACCACGCCCTCTCGTCATTCATCTCCTCCCTCTTTTCCCTTTCCTTCCACCCCCACTCGCTCTGCTCGTACCTACAGCAAAGCGGAGAGAAAATGACTCAAACGTGACCTGCCATGCTGCTTTTACCCTCGCATTTCTCCCCATCACTGGGCTGCCCTGGCAACGCCGCTCAGAAAAGGGCCTGTTTTCCAAATGGAACAAATTAAGTTTCGACTGACTGGGTGCCATTTCCTAAATTGAACACGAGGCAAATTCTGGCAAAGTAAGAGAAGATAAATTGTTGTAATTTCTCTGCCTCATCTCAAATCTGTCTGGATTACTTTTGCTCTCCCTCCCTCGGGCTCCTCAGTATGTATGGTCTAATTCATACTCAGAAAAAAAAAAAAAAAAAGACACTGATCCACATCTTACTCTGTTCCTGTTTGATGTCACTCTCCAACTCTGCGGCACACAAAAACAATTTCTGGCTCATCTGCACTTCTTCTCAGCTCTAATCTACCATTCATATCTCTGAGCACTCATCTCTGTAGAAGATGGGTCGTTTTGTTCCTGGACTACACCTCTAACAACAAGAACAGGACAGAACAGATTTCTTACAGTGACTGCATGTTGCCTCTGGTGAGTTCGAAGGCCCACTCCACAGACAGTGGGTTGAGGGAGGTCACTCTCTTACACTCTATCTGCAGGTTCAGCCTGGATGGGAGGACATCAGGGTGAGTGACATCAGGAATGTGTGAAAAATGTGTTCAAAGTGGGAGAAAGACAAAGAAATGCCACCAGCAGAAGAACTCTCCCCTCCATGTAGCAAATGAAACAAGTATGCATTTCATGAAATAATGAATAAGTCCTTTGTAGGCATAGAAAGCAATGCATACCCATTTCTGTCGTACTTTTTGAAGGCTGGGAAGGCACTCAGTGGGTCGTCCAGCTGTGAAAAGAGGGAACAAAATTAACTTATGAGACTTCCAAACATTGAATTATCAACCATCCTTTCCCTGTCTAAGAGCAAATCAATACAAGGAGTCTCATAAAATGATTGATACCTAAGGATTAGCTATGTTTCGCTGTCTTATATAATTTAAATGCTAAATATCTTTGGGGTTTGGTGTTGTGTCTGTTGGTAGGACAAATCAAGATATTTAGAGTGGACTTTTTTTCCCTGTTTTCTGACATTATATTCACAAACCAATTCATCAGTTAAATAATAGACAAATGAATCCCTAATAATAAATTAATTAGTAGTTGAATCCCAACACTTTTGTATTTTCATTTACTTGTGAATGAAGTTTGCTGAAGTATTTTGTTCATGCTCAGGGGACCTGCACACTTTCTGAAATGAAAATGTTTTTTAAAAGACATTTTTAAGACATCAACAAATCAAATTTATTACCCTTTCCAACACAGAACAAATACACATTAGGTACTGAGCAATATTTTTTTTTATTCAGTTACAATGATTATTTGGATATAAATCACATATAAAACTACAATTAAATAAATAAATAAACTGTTTCACTATCATTCATTACATGAAACAAAAATCTTCATTCATTTAAAACAAAAACCTAAATGACTAATATTGCTAGCTTTTAATTGCAATTTGCTTTAAATCCTTTGCAAAATGATAAAATAATATTTCCACTACAAAAAGTATTTCCTAGTGCACATAAATACTGACAGGTTTGTCAAAACCAGCTCAAATAACAAATTTCACACTTAGCGTCTGCCATGAAAACCCTGGGGCTGTCTTAACATCATGAGTAATTATTTGTTTACTTCCTCAATCCTAATACCTTTAGGGAAATCAGGAGAGCAGGTGGCAGCAGGTGGAGAAGTGGGACAAACGTACAGTAAGCCACAATAGGCATAAAAAACAGGAAAAACACTAGACCAACACTAGTCAAGCCTGAAGAACGACTCATTTTATACTGTGTGTATTTAAAATATGCATCTTTAAATTGTGTGTCAGTGTGATGTAGGCATGATGTCAGAATGTAATGTAACTTTCAAAATTTAAAATAAGACCTTTAATGTAGTGTTGTGCATGTGCAGCTGCATTAGCGGGAACTGAACGAAAACAAATATCAGTTCAGACTTGGCATCAGCAGTGTTAAAGGATCAGGATTAAAAAAAACGTGATCAGGACATCTACTTTTCAAAGAGCATTTGACTTTCCAGTGACAAATTTACTTAGTGTTCCTCTGATCCCTTTGGCTCCAGGGCCTGTGCACGGTAGGCCTGTTCAGTAATCCATCCATACCTCTGGTTCATTTTAAGAAAAAGGAGAACCTACTAGGAACAGCTATTTCACCGTTTTGTTTTTTTTTTTTTTTTTTAAAGCTATGAATGCACTATTTGTTCATTTGAAACAAGAGTCCAAGTCAAGATTCATTACTGCTGGCAACAGAATAAACCAAAATAAATGTTTCTTTGGGAGAATTTCTTGCATTCCTTCTCTGTTGGCACATCAACAGTGGAGAGGAGTGGGAGAGAGAACAGCATGAAACACAAAGTGCCCCATTTTGGGACAAAGTGACACAGAAAAGTAATAAGCCCAGGCAGGCCTGTTCAAAGCTTGTTGAGGAAGTGGCTACGGCTCAGCTCGAGGGGAGTGTGCAAGTTTTGTTCTCCTCCAGGCTTCAGTACAGTTTACTAATGCTCTAGCCCACCTCCAAGCTGCAGGGACTGTCTGCTGTGTGCTCTGCAAGATGGGTAGGATTTAATAATGCTCATTAATTATGCACAAAGAAACATATGGCACTGTGTTTGGCTTTTCCTGTGATGTGTATATCAATTATTGGTGCAATTAGGGCAGGGAGGGCATCTCCAGCTTTTGGTCTATTACTGTAGCTTAACAGAGGATAAAAGAAATCACAGCTCACAGTGCAGGTTTTAAGTGCTGTGCTCGATGCAATCTGAATCCACTGGAAAGCCTGAAACAGCATGTAAAAAGGGCCAAGTGGTGGGTGCTTTTATGAGAAGCATTTACAAATGGTGCAAACCCCCCCTGCAACCAAATTACCTTATTGGCTGCGTCCACCTTAGCACAGACAGCATCCATAGCCGCCCTCTCCTCCAAACGCCGGGCTTTCTTCTCCTTTGCTCTGTTGGACTTTCTCTGGACACAGGAAATAAGGAAGAGATGAATGGTGGAATATGTCAAGATGGTAGTGCATGTGCAGAAGACAAAACCAAGCATGGATGGAGACAGGACAAGTAATGATGAGGGTCAGAGGGAGAGAAAAGGGAAATGATAGAGGAAAAAAAAAGAAAGAGGAAGAAGATATGAGACACGTGTCAGAAATAAATCGTCTCTTCCCCACTACTCCTTGTTCAACCACCCTTACACCAGACAACACCTCAAAGAAAAGTGTCAAATTTATATATATAAAAAAATCAGGTCTGCTCTTCATAATCCTCAAACATATTTGTCGGCAAGAGACAAAGCACTGTCATAATCCATTCATTTAATTTACCGCTCTTTCTGTCACTTAATCAATCCCCTTCTCTATTTCATATGATTGATTATCCAGTTAAACTGACCCTTTCCATGTAGATATCCTCTGTGGGGCTTTAAGTATAATTTAGTATTCCCTAGCTCTGGTTAGGTGCGTTGCCATTCTTCATTTTGTCTCCAGCTGAACGGAAATGAGACACTCAAAGTGTGTAGGTGTGAGGACTTTAAGCACTGTGGTACAAAAGCATGTGAAGAGCTAGATTGCCAGATAACAAGACATCATCATAAATTCCTGAGACTAAAAGCAAAGACCCAGGTCCACTGACAAAAGTCCAGGTTTTAGGTAGGGTTTTACTGGGTTTTTGTCCAACTCACAAAAATGTAATTTCTTAACCATTCGAGCTTTTGTTTAGTGCACTCTGAAGTGTGTTACACAATAAGGAGTATCAAAACAAGACAAATGAAGGTTAGATATGCAGAATAACAAGTAGTACTTGACACTAGAAATACTCTAAAAAAAAAAAAACTATCTTATTATGAACATAATTATCCTGTATATAAAAACAGCAACAGAAAGATAACAGTAAGCAAAAAAAAAACTTCATATTCACATAAGCAGCTTTTATAACCACCACTTGTCAATGCTGTGTGAAACAGTGCCCTGTTTACATCGCTGATGGTGCATACTGCTCTCAGTGTGGGATTATAGTATTGGAAAAAATTCTCTGATACTGATACTCTAATTTAGCCTGCTCTTGGCTTGATGTCCGATGCTCGTATCAGCAATGGTGCAGCCATAATTCACACAAATTACTCTGACTGCATCTACAGCTTGCAACACGGAGAACACACACTTAAACAGCTGCTACAAATATGTTCCTACCAGGTCAGTACACTGTCATAACTAGTGATTTATTAGCTGTCACCTGTAATGACACCTGTAATTTATAGACAAAATTAACAGTCACTCACAACAGAAGGGGCTTGGCAATAACATTTAATATAAAGGATTTCAGCTGGTGAAATGCCTCATGACACAAAATACTGCATACATTTAAAAAAAAATGTTGCACATCACAATTACCCCATAGCATTTTCATTCAGAAGGCAGGCCACCTCACCTGAAACAAAGACCACCTCACCTGAAACAAAGACCACCTCCTCTCACAGTGTAAAAATGAATACACTATGATGAAATAAAACAGCTAATTTCAAGGAAAAAACACCACGCAAATGTTATAATTTTAATGAGTGTAGGTATTGTTTCATTCATAAACAACAACTTAAACTGATCACAAAACAAGAGGTGTTAGGGTCTGGGTGTCTTATCAATACTGTTAAACTTTTTCCTGGGATAAACCCTTACAATCGTATTAAAATAACTGGTCAATGTATCAAATCACCAGAAAAATTAAAATTTAACTACTCTGATAATCTACTAACTCATTTATGTAGCAAAAACACTCAGCAGTCTCTGTTTACAGTTTCTCAAACATGACAATTTACTGCTTTTCTCTGGTTTATATCACTGAAAGTGATCAGTAGATGAACTGACGATGGATAGCAGTCATTAGCAGCATCCATACACAGTACAACATTTTAAGAACTGCATTACTGAGCTTGGGAAAGCCCATCTATTTACAGCATGTTAATTAAGTTTTCTGTGACATGTTTACGGTGCAGAAATGGACTGATGCTCCATGGACAAACAATGGCAAGGGACAAACTAGTAGGAATTAGCTAAATTCCTTAATTAGATCCAGACCTGAACAGAAGTGGTAACAATTATGGGAAGGAATGCACTGAATTGCCAACTTTAGCTCAGAGCATTAACTCTGTACCAAGCACAGACAGGCTGCAGGCTGAGCTGGGACTGTGCAAACACGTGGATTGGTTTATCTGGAGTGAAAGTGGAGGATAAACTCAAGTCTGCTTACACAGTTATGGAAACTAACTCAGAGAGCAGGCCTGGCTGGTGCTGAGTGCATTATTCAAATCCAACGAGCCTGAATATAGTCCAACCAGGTGGGCTAACACAGCGCACTCTGGCTTGTTGGTAAAATGCCCACACACACAAGTGATTAGCATTAATAGCTAGCAAGGCACGCGTCATTAAAATGGCATTCCAAAGTAGCTAACACCGTTAGCACGCTAACAATGTCACAACACACACCAGGTGAAGTTAACTGTGCACAGCGGCAAGGACAATGTGGTTATAATGCTGAAAATACCACATAAAGCTGCGTGCTAGCAACGGCTAACGTTAGGCTGCTATCCGGGCTATCTAAAGGCAGCTAAACAGCTAGCCAACACCTTGAGCTACATCCATCCACCATGGTCTCTCTTCCTCTCCCTTCCTCCCTTCTTTCTCTCCCCTCACCATCACGCATTCACCAGCACACAAAACATCCACCTTTCAATCGTATTGTCACCGTCGCACGGAGACATGAGCTAAACAGAACAAAACTCACCCCCATTTTGCCGCTGTGTCTTATCGGTCCCACAGGAGAAACACGCCTCTATTGTCCCTGTGCTTCGCTGGTGCTGAGTTATTAGTATCGTGACTACAGACAGAGAGAAAGGGGCCAGATTAATATGACAATGATAGATAATGTGCTGGCGAGGCTAGCTAGCTAAAGCACCGACCGATGGCTGTGAGAGGAACAGCGGTTGGACGCAAATTTGATTAAACCAATCAATGAAAATTCAACTGTCTTATTTCTCCTAAAGTCTGATTGGCGCCAAGAGTGCGAGGCTGAATTTATTACAGGTCCCTTCCTTGCCCTTTTCTTTCCTCCGCTCTCCGTCGCGTCCAACTATGCTGCATTCACGTGTTCCTCTTGAACTCGGACTTCTGACATCCAAATGGACTTTCAAGAATTTAAATGAAGACCTATTGCAAAACTATGCTGAAACTAAAACATAAACAATTTCTTAACAAAAATTAGCAACGCCACAATATATAATAACTCCATTAGAAGTAAAAATCGTACATTCCGAATGTTACTAACTAAAAGAATATGTCTAATATCAGAAAATGTACTTGTAAGTACTCATTATGCAAAAGAACGACGCCCTGTAAGGGGTTCTGTAAATATCTACTCTGTTTTATATTTTTGGATTATTGTTAGAGGTGAATTAATGTATGTGATGCATTTTAGTCTTGTGGTTGGTTATTTTCCATGGTTTGGGGCAGTTTATTCTATACAAATGCATGGTCTTCAATAAGGCCATGAAAGATTTTGTGCATAAAATCTTAATCTGCAGAGTGACTAATAACTCCAGCTGTCATTTAAATGTTATATAGTAAGAAACACAATACTTCCCTCTGAAATGTGGAAGAGGAAAAAAAATAAGTACAAGTACCTCGAAACTTGTTTTCAGGGAAAACATAGCCTTCCCTGAAAACAAGTAAAATTATATTTTTCTCCAAATCACTATTAATTGTAGACATTGATGTAGAATTTTATTTTGAAAAACACCATAAATTGGTTTGAACAACCATGCAAATAACCTCGAAGCCGGCATGTATCGGCACGTTTCAACAGAAAACGTTCTTGGCAGCGGTGGGATTCGAACCCACGCCCCCGAAGAGACTGGAGCCTTAATCCAGCGCCTTAGACCGCTCGGCCACGCTACCTTGTGAAAGGCAGGGTGTAATGCAGAGTAGCTGTTGTGATTATTCCCACAGCATTTGAAAGCGACACTACTTTAGCGCGAATATGGTTTCCTTGTTTGCAAAGATCTGGGGTGAAGGGATGTTTGGGTGGTAGGACATATTTGAATCTATTAAATCATTTTACAGTTTTATTTTATTTTTTAATCTATGTTTTAATATGTATTTATTTTACATTTACACTACCTCTGGTATGTACACTATGTATGTACGTGTATTACGTAAATGTGTACTGTACAGTTGACCAAACAGTTGGCTGATACTGATACTGCTGTTTTGTTACTGCTCTTCTGAACAAGGTGTGTGTATGTACTGAGAATAATATATGATATGACCAGGTACTACATCAGACCAAAATGAAATATTCCACTGACACATTTCCATTTCATTTTGTAAACACACAAAGCATCAAATGCCACTTTTTTTTTAAAAAAAAAAGTTGATCCACTAAAAATGAATTAGAGACGGACTCTGCTGATTGACATGTTGGTTGAGATGATACTCCCAAATATATTTTGTTTGAATTCAGGGCTTCCAGCTGAAATCAGACAATAACCACCATGGGCTGTGTCATGGCATCAAAGCAGTTGCGGTTATTGTCCAGGGAGCATCTCCAGGATTTGTCTCTGTCTCCACATGACAGACTACAGACTACAACAGTTATACCAGGTGGGTTTTTAAAGGAAACCAGTGTTGGTTTAGATTCTTTAGGCCAAGAAAAATCTTTAAATGCACAAATAAATTGGACAATTTGACATTAAGTATCTGAGTTGAGAAAAATCTTAGAAAAGCGCTTTTACTCTATCATTAAGAGACACTCTAGCACATATATTTTTTTTATGAAGAAATAATTTTACAAAATCTAAGTTAATTAAACTCATGGAACATTTTACAGAGCTTTCTTCAAATATGGGGACTGAGGTGCTGATGGACTTGGCCTTCATCATATTTAAAACTGCAGCTATCTTTGTATTTTCTTAATTAATAGGGTACAAAGTGGGGTTTGGGGATTTCCAGTAGCCACAGGTTCTCAAGGATCCACTATTGCAGTTTCCAGTCTCTTTCCTGTTATCATCTTGAGGTTTCAGTGTAATAAAAATACCATATGTCACACGTTTTACTCAGGTGCAGGCCCATGGTCAAGGAGGGACCCATCTCCTGCCGACTGTATAAAATGATTGAAAAAACCCCAGAGAGTGATTTTAGCTCCTGGCAGTAGAAGCTGTTAGTGACTGTGACCACTAGGTGGCGATATGGGGCATGAAATCGCCCATTTTCTGTTGTAGACCTTTATTTCTTCTAAACCTACAATTAAGCTCCAGACAGGCTAGATGATGAGACACTATAGAAAATATAGTCTTCTTAGACTTTTACTGTCTTGGCTTCCATCTTAGCAATCCTTTATTCCTGACGCCAGTTCTTACTAACAAACTGTAATTGGCTGGTGAAGCTTAAAACCCCTCTGGCATAAGAGACAGGGCTGCATCTTCTTTCCTGATGCAAAACAACCACAAAAATGTAAAAGAATACTGTATCAAAGTCACGCTATAGGCCCCTGTAGGAATATTACACTGCGCATGGTGAGAGGAGGAAACAAAAGGATAACATGAGCACAGCAAGGTCGCCATTGACTACAGGGACTAAAGACAGGAACACAATATTTTAAATAATAACTTTTTTTTATTCAAATACAGAAGCATCAAAACCACCATCCAAAAGCAGAAAAAGTTACTTAGTTTACTGTCATATATAACAAATCTTCACATTTGAGAAGCTGGAAATAGAGAATTTTTTTATTCTTCCCTGAAATGACTGAAAAAAATCACCAATTAAAATAGCTTGATAAATAGAATATAATATTATTGGAGTTTTGTTGAGAGGTCGAACAAGGAGACCCCTGTGAGGTCTAAGTGACAACATCACATGCAGACATAACGTCACTGTGTAGGATGGCAGACTGTGCATCTCTGTCTGTTACTGGTCTGTTGGCAAACAGAAAGAACACTCATTTCTTCATGCATAGAGTGTACAACACATAAAATATTAAATACTTCCTTTTTTGGTGTAATAACAAGGCGTTATGGTCATGTCCATTATGCCACCTCTTACCATATGTGTGAAATTGTAGCAAAGGAAAATGTGATCGCTACAGTTCTTTGTATAAATCAGTGTTTTGCTGTAATAAAGAGAAAAGAAAAGAAAAATGGGGGAAAATGTGTTGATTTTACAGTTATTTGTGTTTTATTTACACACACAGCACTGAGGGGTCTAAATGGTTGAGTATTACTGAAGAGATCACTGGCCATGACTGTGAGTTTTTGATTTGGTGGGATATGAGATGGCCACCTTCACAAGCCTACCCACTTTCTCATAATGCAAATAAAGGCCTTGTCTAGGGGGTTCTCTCTCTCACACACACACACACACACACACACAGAGTCACTCTCCCCAGCACACAGATGGCCTAGTCTCTAAACCCCGCCTACAGTCTTTTGTCTTCAGGGAATCTGTCTCTCGCTGTCGGTAGAAACTCTATTTATTTCATATGTCAGTAGGGGGCGCGACGAAGGACAGAGAGTTGATACAGAGGCCTGATTCTCATTGTCTAAGTCTCTCTGTCTCTGTTTTTTCCTACAGCCAAGTCGTAGCATCAACACTTCAACTCGCTTGGCAGTTGAGATATGACTCTTTGTCATATCTCTTTTCTTCTGTCTGTGAACATGTGAGTATGCAACACTTTTCTGTACATTCTCTGCAGTGTGTATTCACTCACAGGGCTGTATAATGAAGCTGGCCCCCCTCCCACCTCCACTCACACATACACTGGCATTCACACACATACACACACATGCATAGATAGATAGATAGATAGATAGATAGATAGATAGATAGATAGATAGATAGATAGATAGATAGATAGATAG
>JBBMJY010000016.1:9344546-9369700 GCA_037833715.1 Toxotes lorentzi
GATAGATAGATAGATAGATAGATAGATAGATAGATAGATAGATAGATAGATAGATAGATAGATAGATAGATAAGGATGGAGGCTGACAAACAGCAGCGAGGAAGAGGAGGGAGACGATGGCAGACGAGCAAAGGGAGGGGGGTAGATAAAGAGGAAAGAACGAGGATGAGGGCGAGAGATGAGAAAGATGAAGGGAGGGAGAGAGACGAGTGAAAGAGCAGGAGGAAGGAGAGGGAGTGAGAGGGGAGGAGGATGAGAGAGGGAATCAACAGATGCAGTGTGGAAAGAACCGGAGGAGAATGGTGGATGAGGATGAGGCCACTCTCAACACAGATCGCCCTGCAGAACAGAAATACATAACATAGATTGGACATCCTCTCTACGTGCTGTTGTTGCACAGTAGTTCTACATTTGGCTTGAAACTGCCTGTTATCTGTCTGCTCTAGTTGTACGTTTATATCTGTGCAATCATTGGAAATCATTCATAGCTGATTATATTCAAACTCAGAGGAATCCTGTCAAAAACATGGACCTTACAGCTTCCATATCTGATGGTGAAGCATGAACCAAATCTGCATCAGTTCCACTACAAACCCTAAAAGAACTTGATTATTCTGGATTTAAGTGGAGAGTTTTAGCCCTGTTTTATGATTTAAGTCCTGTTTCAGAGCCTTTAATGTTCCAGTAGATGTTTTTGTGCACTGCTAGCAGGTGGACCTAAGGTGGCAATGTTGTTCTGGGGTTTATCAAAACAACTGCTGTTCAGATTGCCATGAACGTTAGTGTGGATATTCATTAAGGATGATGATGACGATGATGCTTCTCATCACTTTGGTGACTTCCTGACTTTTCACAGCCTTCAGGTCAAACCCTGACCCTTCTGACAAAAAGATTGTCCAGAACAAGCTAACCAAAGGCTGGATTTCCACGATGTTTCCACTAAATAGATGAATTCATGATGTTTTTTTCTGACCACCTGACCTTTCCACAGCACCACAATTTGTCCAGAATTTCCATTTGAACCAAAGAAACATTAGGATCTTTTTGGCAGATTGCCTCAAAATTTACTGAGCACAATCATGCTCCTGAGGATGAGCCCTATTCCATTTTTTTTACACCCTGTGAACCTTTCTTGGCACTACCCTAAGAGCAAAATTTGCACACAGCATATCTTATTAGCTAATTGGCAGATTGCCATGGGATTTGATACATTCAAATGTACCTGATTGGCACATTCATGTTGCCAAGTAGACAAAAAGTTTAAAATTTTGTGAGGCCATGGCCTCTCCTTTAACACCACTTTACAGCTCAGTTCCAATGCAAGTACGCGTGTGTGGAGTTCAGAGCTATTTTACACATTTTGTTTTTTTCCAGTAATGAGCAGCTCTTCCTTTTCTTTTGTGCAATGGATTGTGGGGTAAATAATGAGTTTCAACAGAAGGCACAAAAGTTTTGTTGTTTTTTTTAGCATGCATACTTTTTTGAGTATACTGGATTTTTATGCTTTTCCAGTTTGAACACACTACAGACTCAAAACAGAAGCACTGCAAACCATTAGACAGTGTTTGGGAGAGCAGCTACAACCGACATTCCCAAACCTCCGAATACACAACTCATTTTGTGGGTAAGGGTAGGGTAGAGCATCATTGACAGATACACAAATAAGGACAATGACATATTAACTTTTACATCCTTACATAACTTACATCAGTTTGAATTTACACAGTATGATTAGCAGGACATTTAGGTCCTGAATGACTATAATGAATGAGTGTAATAAAATGAGTCAGCGATGGCAGAGGGCATCATTTCATTTCTCTATGACTCAATGAATGCAGCAGCAGCAGGAGTTCATTCTATTACATCTGATTCTAGAGCATGCATCTCCTGAGATAACAGAGAAAGTCAGCTAATTCACAGGAGGAAGAGATGGAGGGATGGGAGTCAGGGTGAGGAGTAAGGGAGGAAAATGGGGAAGTGAAGGAGAGAGAGAGGGAGCAGCGGAGACCAGTGAGAAGAGCAGAGAGAGAGCCAAGAAGAGGGAATGAGACAGGTGGAGAGAGAAGGGGGGAGGAGCGGGTGAGGGGTGGGGGGGTGAAGAAAGAAGTGAAAACAAGAGTGAGCTAAAGGGAGAGTGGGAGGGACACTGAGTTCTGAAAGATCGAAGAGAAACCGAGCGCGAAGAGAAGGGAAGGGAAGGGAGAGAGGGAGACACAGTGACGAATGGAGAGGAGGACAGAGGAGGAGGAGAGGGGAGGACAGACAGGGGAAGAGGAGGAGGATGAAAGGAGGGAGCTGAGAGGTGAAGAGAGAGGGGTAGGAGGGGAGAGATGTAGCAGTTGTTCATTAGAGAGGATGTGTTAGGGACTGGAGGACTGAGCAAGAGGAGAGACAGTGGAATGGTGAGTTTCATGGACACTGACTAATGAGAGGAGAGGAGGGGAGGGGAGGAGGCGAGGGGAGAGGAGAGGAGGAGGTGGCAGGGGTGAAAATGAGACTGGAGGGGGAGGAAGAGGAAGGAGGGGAGAAAGAGTAGAGGATGGGGGGGCTGGAGGTGAACGAAGCGAAACTGCTTTACTGTGTCACTGTAGGGGGAGGATGGGGGGAGGGGAAGGGAAGAATTTGCACGTACGCACACACACACACTGTTGAAATGGAAAGCGACGTGAGCAAGAGAGACAGGAAGGAGGAAGAGGAGGGGTGAGGAAGGAGATGAAGGAGGAAGGGAGGAAAGACACATGAGAGGAGTCATCACTGGAGAGAGGAAGTGAGGGGTGTGTGGAAGAGCAGAGGAGAAATAGTAAGGATGGGAGGAGAAAAGAGGAAGCAAAGGAAATGGAGGGGAGAAAGAGGGGAGGCCGGGGGAGAAGACGAGAGGGGAGGTAAGAGGATGAAAAACAAAAAAAATCCGGCAGGGGAAACAGGCGGGTGGGGGCGGAGAATTAGGGCAGATATTCAGGAGGTGGACGGAAGGTAGAGGAGGGAGGAGGGAGAAAGTATTGAAGAAGGGAAAGGCAGAGGAGCAAAAGGAAGGAGGTAAAAATAAGTAGGAAACAAGCAGAGGAGGTGCAGAAAGGAGCAGGAAGCAGAAGAGGGGAGAGAGAAGGGTGGATGACAAACAAGAGAGATCACAGAGGAGGTGGAGATAAGGTGGGAAAAGGAGAGAACTGGGATGATAAAGAGGAGGTGGGGGGAGGAAAAAGAGGAGGTGGTGATGCCGAAGAGAAGGTAGACAGAGAAAAAGCTGGAGGAGTATGTAAAGGAGTGTTACATGTTAGCAGCAGGCACTTGTGAAGGTAACAGCAGGCTGTGTGTGTTATTGTGGGGTTTATTGTGCATATTGCCAGCATCAGGTGTGATGCTTCCTTCAGCTATCACTGAAACACTCCCTATTCTGCTCACACACACACACACACACACTTCTACCTGTGCACTCACACAGATATGCACAGACTGATGCACACACACACACTGAGGAACAGGGCAGAACTCTATGAATTGTTCGACATTATAAATAAAAATAAATAAATAAACATGGGAAGTACATTGAGGCTTTTTATCTGAGTCATTGTCAGGTCATGAGCAAAGTCACGCACGCTTTTTTGGAGACACGTGCGCTCTCTCACGCGTGCACTTTCACACATAAACACACACACACACACTCGGTTCAATTGTGCCCCACTCTCCTGCCCTTTTCTCCACCATGCATACATCAGTACAAGTCTGGACAGCCTGGCTCAGCACGGAGACGCACAGCTGACGAATCCCTCCGCCGACACACTGGCAAGTAGTCCCTAATTTATGGGATTTGATAGATGGCAGATTAAGAGTCTATAACAGATTGTGCTTCTATAAACTATAACCGCTTCTTCTCTCTCCTGGTGTTTAAAGGAGATTAACTGTGAATAATGATCATACTGTGAATTAGCAGGTAAGAAGATTAAAAAGCTGATTTAAAAAAACCCCAAAGCTTTTAATTAAGGAGAGCTAGAAAAAAAGATACTCTGAGGAGTCAAATGACATGCTTAGCAACAAAAATCCAAAACAGGAGAAGACTGCACTTAATAGTTTTGCAGGACTACTTTTTGTCAATCCAAACGGCTGGTTGGTTGGGAGAGGCGAACGCATCCGGGCGGATGTCCACCTCACTTTTCTCCGGGTGTTGTCCGTCTCCCCGGCACACTCACACTCACGGGTGCTTCCATCTATCCATGCAGTTCACTTCATTGTACTGACTGTGTTCATCAATTAGGCAAGAATTAAGCCGTTTCGGGTGCAATCGTGACCTTATAGCACTTCCAAGGGGACCGTACACCGCGGACGGAGGCGCAGATAAGTTTTGAGTGCGGGAAAGCGGAGAGAAACGAAACACAGGTACAGTGTGACTGTTATCTCGACTTCCAACTATTAACGTTACTAATGTAACGCGAGGGTACTAGCCGCAAGCTAACTGGCTAACGTTAGCATCCCAACGACCAACTAGGTTTGACTTGAGATTGCACTTTGGTGAGGGAGGGAGGGGGGGGGGTCGCCTTTTTTTTTTTCATTGTTGAACAACCAGAAATTACTTAAAGCGTTCAAACTGTCGGTGTGCAGCTAGATGTCCCGGAACAGAGCACCAAGTAGAGTTATAATAACCCAGAGAGCGAGTTTTTTTTTCTCCATGTCAGCAGCAGCAGACAGGAGCGTTAGTAGTAGTAACAGCAGCGTAAGCGTGGGGAAAACAAAAGGACTTCAAAGTCTGACACACACAGCACACCGATGACTGCTCGGGAAAGCTGTGAAAATATTGGTTCAGTTACCAAACGGGGCTCAGATCTAACGCCGGATGCGCACCACACCGCCTCGTATTTTCGGTGAGGTTTTATAATAGACCGATTAATAGAAAACCAGAACTTTAAGATTATAAAAAGGATGCGTAAAAACGAGTCCCCGTAGTAATAGCACGGTATTACCCTTACGAAATGCAAAAATGCCACTGCAAGGTCACTCTAAACTTACTCCTGAGATCCATGATCGTATTATTAGTCACTTTAGGACTAATAGTGTCAATGTTATTTGTCAGGATGAGTAAACATGTCGCATCCAACACCCATGTAGAAATGTGTAATGTAGGAAGAAAAGTATAGATTTTAGACATACTGCCTTAAACTTAATAAACCATGATTGTAGTGTTCATTAGTCTTTGTGTACCATAGTGTTCGATCCGATTTCCAGATTTTGTAAATTAAGTGACCAAAGTTAAAAAAGCTTTCCATATGCTAATCAGAGGTTGTGAAAATGAATTACTCATCTTAAGTGGGAGCTTAAGCAATACTTGTTACTACAGACAGACCCTCTCTCTCCGGGATCGCAGTTATGTGTTGTAGGATTAGCTCGTATAGCTAATAAATAAGAGTTGATTATTCTGGCAGAGGTCGAGGCTACGGTCGCGGTATCCGAGGCTACCACAGCCCACTAAAACTCTCTCTGAAAGTGAACCGGGGCGGGATTACACAGCTTCTCCACCTTTGTAGCTGGAGCTCCGGCGGTTTAGCAAGCTTCAGTACATACAGGTAGACTTTAATGGACTAAGATACGTTTAGCTTTGGAAGATGTGGTTTCCCGGTGAAGTTATAGAGGGGACAGCTGTTGTAGTTTTGGGGGGCCCACCGGGCGCAGCGATAGACAAAGACCCCCAGAGAGCCTCAGACACTTGTATTGTCTAACCGGAGTTTGGTAGATGTGATTTAATCTCTCGGGTTGTAAAGAGCAGTATAACTGGTCATGTTTAATATGAGGGATTGATCCCGTTTGGTACATAACTCCGCGTCCCTGCTTTGTTCCGGATGTATTTCAAGTTAGGAAGCTGTAGATGAAGTTGCTGATGTGATAAAGAAAAAAATGCGTAAGCGTTTCAGATTCGTTGAACATAATTGGTGTTTGTGCCCTGATCTGCCACAGAGGTCGATGTCTTTGTTTGTGGTCACCTCTCTCTCTCTGTCGTTTGTAACCGCATTGTTTGTGAACGAGGAAGTTTTGATGTGTTTTCTTTCTGCCGTGTGGAGCCGTGTCCTGAGCTGACCGTCTAGCCCTTTGTGCAACTGTGGGACTCACTGGCCCCGAGATACAGAGAGGGAGAGGAATCAAACGAGGCTTGGCCACCAAATAATATAGCACAGAGTGTGGATGACACTTAAAATAAGGGCCTTCATTCAGGAGGGCTCTCGTGTTATCCACGGCACGTTGTCTCCACGTTGTTTTTCAGATGCTGCCACTTGTCACTTGTTATGTGCACGTGTTTGTTTGTGTGTGTGGCTTGATTTTTTTTTTCTTGTGATACATATATGTTTATATTGGAGACAGGAAATGAAAAATCACATTTGGACATTAACAAAACATTGCAACTTAATATGTATACACCTGTTCAATATGGGGTCAGGTCAGGACAAAGCAACACCTTACAGCCAAAACTATTTAGAGTTTAGATTCATTCAACGTTTTTTTTCGTCATCGCCTAATGTCCCGCTCATACGAAGCTATGAGACGCTGAGAGCTACTGAGTGATAATGAGGGCAAGGCAGAGAAAACTGAGTTGTTGAGTGAGTGGATAAGTTTTCTGGTGTACTGTATGTACACCAGCGTTTGGAAAACAAACTCAGCTCAAGGGAAAATAATGGGAATACTTCCAAGATAGCAGCATAAGGTTCGTTCTACTTTACAACAGTGAATTAGGTTTTTATTGGGTTTCAAGTGGAAAAAAAAGACATAAGTGATAGTTTTATGGGAGATTGAATCAGACTTAAGACAGAAATATTGTTGAATGGTGCCGTAAGTGGAGAAACTTTAGGGTTTGTGTGTTTTGTTTTGTTTTTTTTTTTGCAGATATGCCCTCAGTAATGGAGCGCTCGGGGGCCGGGGTCCTGTCCAGGAGCAGAGCCAAGACCGTAACCAACGGCAACAGCCAACCGCACTCCGAGGAGGAGAGCAGCGATGAAGAGCATGCTCATGGTAGACAGACAGACAGACACACATACGCATGTTAAACTGGATTATATTATTCTGACTTCTGAGTTAAATTCTCTCCCTAAGTTAAGAATTGATTGAACTTGTAGCTGCTTAATATCTGGGTTTGCTATTCTAACGTGAGACGTGCTCAAAGTGTTCTCAAATACAGACATCTCCATTGCACAGATACATCATGGCAGCTGTTCTGGTTGCATTCATTGCATTGCTGCAGCGCTTCTCTCACCCCTGCACACTGCTCTCCTCTGTCATCCCTCCTTCTCTCCTCCACCCCCTTCCCACACTCTTCCATCCTTGTCATCCTCTGCCCACATACATCTTTCCTTCCTCCGTTCTCTCCTTCACCCACTGACTTGCTGTTGATCTTTAATTTTATAACTATTATCTCACCCTCCACATGGACCAGGGGCACATTTTTAGATCAAAGACAGAAGTATAACCAGAATAGTTAGGGATTGTTCTAAAGGCACCCCTCACATCCATCACTGCCTCCACCTCCTACATCTGTGTTCAGTCATCCAGTCATCTCCCCATCTTCATCAGTCTGTCTCATTTCTCTTTTTTTTTCTCAGCCAGTCTCCCATCTTGCCTCCATCTTTCCTTCTGTTAATTTTCTTTCTTCCTCTCTGTTCCCCTTCCTGCCTCTCCCCACCCATTTCTTACATCTACTCCAGCTTCTTTCTTCCCCTTCTCCTCACTTCCTGTCCTCTGTCCCTGTGGAAACCGTAATCTGTCTCTTCCTCCTCCCAGTCTGCTTCTCCCCACTTACCACGCTCTCTCCATCTTTTGTATTTCTTGTTAGCGTCACCACAGCAGTGATTACTTAATGCCGACCATCCGCTGTCACACTTCCCTCCAACTGCATGGGTTTCTATCATTCCGATGTGATAAATAAATATCAGGTAGTGGTATTTATCACTACCTGATATTTATCACTATAAATGCTATTTCTGAATTTGAATTGTTCTCTTGTATAGACAAGTTAAATGCTGTCGTGGTAGAACAGTTGAAAAACCCAGATAAGTAGAACAATAGATTAAATTTGTAAAACCATTAGAGCCACTTTGATTCAAACTGTTGATTAAAAGAAGTCTTTATTTGTTGAGGTTAACTGCCAAATGCGTTTTCATAAGAACTGTTTACACTGTGTAAAGCTAATTACATATCCTCAGGGTTTCCTGCAGCGAAAGAGCGCCTGCTAAAAAAAAAATCAATAAATTGCATTATTATAAAATACGTTTGGTTAGCAGTAATCAGTCTGTGCAGCACGTCATTGGCTGAAACAGAGAAACAGTTACCTGGATGTAACTCCGGACTTTGTCATTGCCAAGGCAGAGCCTCGTTTGGGTAAACCAACAGTGAGGCCCGTTAGACGGCTTAGCACACAAAACAGAAGATGTTTATCACTCTCATTTGTCTATTCTGTCGCCCTATAGATGACTCTCTCTCTGTCTTTTCTCTTATCTGTTTTCTTATGATCCTGTCTGTCCAGCCCTGCTGCTTCTTGGGAAATTTTCTGCTTTGTCTCTGGAATATTTGTCCCTAATCCTGTTTTTTTTTTTTTTTTTAAACCACACTGTACCTGTCTCTCTGTGAATTTCTGCAGAAACTCATGCTTATCTTTGTGTCTCTTTGTACAGACAGTATGATCAGAGTGGGAGGAGACTACCAGGCTCAGATCCCAGAGTTCAAACCAGGTAAGCTGTCATAGGGGAAGAGAAAGGGAGAAAGGGAGTTGACATAGAGAAATAAAAAGGAAGATGAATAGAGAGAAGGAGAATATCAGGTGAGGTAGTTTAGACAAAAAAAGGGGCAAACATTTATGTGTTGCTAAAGTCATATATTAATTAATTAATTCAATGGGAGCTGCAAAAATTCTTCCTCCACACATCTTGGATTGACAGGTTCACATGAATGCTCCTGGTATCTGTATGTTAACGGCCTTAAATGAATCCACTGAAGGTGAAGCCGAAGTCTTAAAAGCTTGAAAATATGTTAAATAATTAGTATTACTTGCGACACCTCCTTCTGAGGTGGTTGTCAAGTCTTTGTTTAATAAATAAAAGGGTTAGCTCTGCAATATTCAAACCCTTTATTTTATTTATCATATCTGCTTCAGTAAACACAAATGGACCTCAAACAGTTTTTTTTCCCTGACATTTCAGAACAGTTTGTAGCTTTGCTGAATCAGAGTAAAGCTTGTCAGTCTATTTTTTTTTTAATTTTGTTTGAATAATATTTCATGAGGAATGAAAAGGTTGAAAGATTCTGAAAGTGTGCTTTAGTGGGACACACTGATACCTTGTGTGAGCAGTGGATGTAAAACCGGGAAAACAATGACCATAATCTCCAGAGAGACAGAAGAAGTTAGTCACAACAGTCAGATTGCACCAGAGGAGGGTAGGAGCAGTCAGAGGTGGCTCTCTCTCTCAGCGTCTCCTGACTGTGCACAGGTGTTGAATCCTCCAAAGATTTCATCGGCTCACACGCCAGTGTCTCCTCCTTGCCTTTCTTCCTAATGAGGACGGAGCCAAAGAAGAAGTCTAGACGGAATAAAACAGGCAAAGAAGAGGGAGGAAGAAAGTAAAAGTTAATAGAAGGTGTGATAAGTGGACAGCAGTGCAGTGAGGGAGTTTAAATGGTGGAGGACAAGAGACGCACAGACATGATGACTGAGTGAAAGAGGGATTCAGACCCAGGTGAAACCTCCACGTCTGCATCTAATGTATGAAAACGTCTGGTTTTGTTTTGCATTACCAGACAGTCCAACCCGCTACAATGAGAAGGACCAGAGGAGCATGTTGGTGTGGTGTCCCAACAGTCAGCTCTCTGATGCAATGTGTAAGCTACACACACACACATTTCTCCTTCTGTTACTGATATTTACCCTTTCTTACCTCCTTTTAAACCCATTTTTCTCTCTCTTCACTCTAGTGGATGAGTACATCCTGATGGCTAAAGAGAAACATGGATACAACATGGAGCAGGTCAGTTACATCTTTCTTTATGTGTTTATTTAAAGGGTCCAGCCTGATATCTTTTTACAGCAGCTTAACTTAACTTTACCCTTCATTGTCTTTGTCTCTGTTTTTGTTACCCCCTCCACACTGGCCTCTGTTGTTGCCCTTCCATCAGGCCCTCGGCATGTTGTTGTGGCACAAACACGACGTGGAGCGTTCACTGGCTGACCTCGCCAACTTCACCCCCTTCCCAGACGAGTGGACGGTGGAGGATAAAGTGCTGTTCGAACAGGCCTTTAGCTTCCACGGCAAGAGCTTCCACCGCATCCAGCAAATGGTGAGAGACTGGGAGAATAACACACACACATACCACCAGTATAATTAGTACCAGAATTACTTTCATTTTCAAAACATTTTTTATATTTAATACTCAGTTTATTGATTGTTTGTGTTCGTGTGTAGCTTCCAGACAAGCTGGTCTCCAGCTTGGTAAAGTACTACTACAGCTGGAAGAAGACCAGGACCAGGACCTCAGTCATGGACCGACAGGCCAGGAGGCTGGTCAACAAGAGGGAGAAAGATGACAGGCATGAGAAACCATGAAACTTTAATAATCCCTCGGGGAGGAACTGAGTATGTTGGAGAGAGGAGAGAGAGGAAGGCTTGGATGAATGGAGGGACGGACTGAGGAAAGAACGAATATTATAGGAAGAGAGGAAACATCAAATTCTCCCAGAAACTACTCACCTGAGATCTGACATTTACAAAACTCCTTTGTTAAATGACATTCGATAAGCACGTCATCCTGGGGAAACAAGAGCCTCATGAATATAAATGAGATCCTTTGATATTATTTCTTGTCATTTTCAGTTGACATTTTTGAGCATTTCATGAATGCTTTTTGATTAAATCAGACACTGTTTTAATTTAGACAATTGGATGTGGACAAAATTTAAGCACGGGCGTGCTGAAGTTGAATTTCTTTCTTTTCTTTTTTTTTTTTTCCTCACAGTAACGATGAGCTGGAGGAAGGAGACCCTGGCAGTGACAGTGACTTTGAGATTGACAACAAGAAAGAGGTGAGCAATAGAAAACTTAATTGTGGTTGTTTCACTGACAGCGTGTGTGTGTGTGTGTGTGTGCTTACATAAACACATTTTCGGTTCAGCCCGAAACTCTTTTCTAATATTTTGTGGGACCTGTCTTTCCACACAGGCAGTGAAACAGAACCCCAGCAGCACCAGCTCCGACAAGGCCACCCCCAGTCGCTCTGGGCCCATAAAGAAGGAGAGCATCGGAGCTCAGTACCGCCACCACCCGCTCAGAGCCCGCCGCAGGCCGCCCAAAGGAATGCACCTGGAACAGGGAGACATCATGTCCCTGTCTGCCTCTCACGACGCCGGGGTGCTAACTATACGACAGCTGGATGTACAGTTGGTGTCCCTCAAGAGACAAGTGTGTATTAGTGTTTTCACTCAAAGTACAGCACAGGTCTAATTAACCAAACCTCTGTACTTCTGGGGGTAGAACTTACTACACTGTCCTCTTGTCTTTCTTCTCCTCTGTTCTTTCTCTCAGGTTCAGTCTATCAAACAGAACAACAGCAGTTTGAAACAGAGCTTGGCTGAGGCTGTTGACCATTTTAGACCTGCTGAGGTAAACCTTTTACCTTCCTTTGCACCCCTCGTCTATCCCTGCTCTGATTTTTCTTTCCTGTCTGCATCCACTCTTCTCCATCTTTGATCTCTCTTCAGTTTGTCCCTCTCCTCTTTCATTTACTCGCTCTGTCCTTCCCCAACTCCCTCCAGATATAGTTTCACCCCTTGTGGGACTGAGATTAGTCTTAATCAGCTCTTTGCTCTCATGCTGTCATTTTCACCTCTCTCCCCCCCAGCCTGCCGCTAAGATGAACTCTCGTTGGACCACAGAGGAGCAGCTCCTGGCTGTGCAGGGTGAGTAGAGGCTGCAGCATCATCTTCCTTCCTCTCACCTCCTGTTGCTCTTCTCTCCTGACCCCACATTCACAGCAGAAGTGAGAGCGCGAGACACAATTATTACCAGATGTTGCAACACAACACAGGACTCAGCCAGTGAAAATGGAACACATTAAATCAAATGGCTGTATTTTCATTAATGGACACTGATCCCTGATGAGAAATGATGCAGATTTACATGAACACATAGGAGTTGACTAGTGGAAAGAATTTAGGAGTTAGCTGTCCCTCAGCGGCTGCAGTCGGAGTGCCTTTGAGCAGAGCATTTAACCCCCATCGACTGCAGCTGTGCAGTGGCGGCAGTGGAAGAGAAAGCAGAAGCTGGAAGATATGAGTGTGTGTGTGTAATGATGTGAGTGTGAAGCAGGTCAGGCCTGTAAAAGAGCAGGTGCACTCACTCAGCCGACCTCAGATGAAGGTCACCAGAAAACACACGCGTCAACAAGCTCGCTCACTCTGCGTTCACTCTTCCTGTGTTTCCTCAGCCACACACTGCACCATTTCTCTGACTGACTGAGAGAAAGCAGCTGCTTCTTGCAGCCTTTTAAGGCCATTGAAATGCTTGTGAGTGATGCAGAGACACAACACGAACTTGTGTGTTTTTCTTTCCTTGTCTCCCTTCCAGCCATCCGGCGTTATGGTAAAGACTTTGCAGCCATTGCAGAGGTGATAGGGACCAAGACGCCAGCTCAGGTGAGCTTATTTGTGAAGACTACCTGTGTCATCTACTGTTCAGACTTCAGTCTATCCCTCCATCCAGCAGTTTGCTCTCAGCGAGCTGCCTATCAGCTTTTCATCTCCAATTTCTCCCTCATCCCTATATCTCGATAAGCATTTTCCTTTATAGGATAAATATAATCTCCATTATCCCTCCTTTCATTTATCTTCTGTCCTCCATTCTCAGCCTCTGTGTCCTTGAACGCAGCGCAACTTTCTGTCCTCCATCATTTCCTCTCTAACTCTCCACCCGTCTCCTCCGGGTTCAGGTGAGTTCGTTCTTCGTGAGCTACCGGCGCCGCTTCAACCTGGACGAGGTGCTGAGGGAGTGGGCAGCCGAGCAGGTGGCCACCAGCCGAGACCAGAGAGACCCCAAGAGGAGCGGCGAGGAGATCGCGGCGGCTGCAGATGGAGGTGCAGAGGAGGACGAGGTGAGGCCTGACGGAGGCGACGGGTGATATTACACCTGTAATGTGCTGAGTAGAAAGAGATTCAGTACAAATCTGTCAAGAGTCAAACTTTTATCAGAACACTGTGTGAGTTTTCTGGGTTTTTTTTCTCTTAATGGACAAAAATAAAGTTCACGTTGTGGAGTTATGTGACTTTTACTCACAGTTAAAAGTTACAGTTCAGCAGCACTTGAAGAAGGGCTAAATGAATGATGTTAGACAGGAAATGGCCGTTAAGTGTCTTTAGTGCTTACTTAGCTGTCATACAATACGAGAGACTGAAAACTGAGTTGGAGAGAGACTTCAGAGAGAGGAGGTCCATGTCATTACCAGAACCATCAGCTGGACGCTGCCTCGCGCCGTCCATGACTCAGCTTTCTCCGAGCTTCAAACCCTGTTTGAATCTCCTCATCTGTTCTCTGTGACTAATGTGAAATTCATCCATCACAGCCCATGAGTATATTTAACAGAAGGAGCAGGTGGCTGTAATATTTAGTTCTCTCCTGTGTCGTCTGCTGGGGTTTAAAGCTGAATGTGTCTCCTCGTCATCTCTCTCTCCACTTTTCCCCTCTGCTGCCTTGAAATCTTTCTCTCTCCTCCACCTCCTCTCTTCTTCCTGTTTTCCCACAGCTGTTGTCCAACTGTCTTTCTCCTTATCTCGCACTGATTGTCCTCCTCCTCCCTCCCCTCAGGTCAAAATGGAGAACTCTCCCTCAGATGCTGCAGGCAGCTCCTCTCCCCCCTCGTCCACCCAGACCCCGTCTTCTCTCTCCCAGCCGCCTCCACTGCTGCGCCCCGCGCCTCCCTCGGCCCCCCCCAGCCTCCTCCGTCAGCCTCCTCCGCTCCAGACACGCCCGCTCCAGAACCGAGCGCCCCACAACCACCCTCCACCTCCGCTCATCCGGCCCGCAGTGACCTCCTCCTCCTCCACCGGGAGCTCCAGCCTCAGGGCCTCTCCTCCCAGCTCCTCCTCCTGCTCCTCCAGTGCAGCAGGGCAGATGCCTCCGTCGCTGGTCGGGCTCAAAGTGGAGCAGCCCAACTCGCACTGATAACACACATAGGGTAGAAACACACACAAACACACCCACACACACAAATTAGCATGCAGACAAACACACAAACACAACGCTTTCTGTTTTCTCAGAGAAAATTCCTTCACCCGGTAACTCCATCACTCCTCGCCTTCATCCCTGGGACCATTACACATCACATGACCACACGATCGACTGAACATGCTCAGGTCCCCGAGGCGACGTCACAGCTCTTAAAACGTGGCAGGAAGAGTGTGAGGGCCCCCTCGTCGAGTCCACTTTGAAAGTTTTGAAACTTTACTGTACTGACAAAACACCTACCTCCAGACCATAGTGTAACACACAAACACACACACACAACAAACAAACAAACAAACTCAAGACGAACACTACCTGCACACACCTCGCTGAACCAAACAAAAAGAGACACTGGATCATCAAGCTGTTGAAGGAAGCCATGACCACAGAGAGCAAACCCACCTGCTCGTCTCCATGGCAACTGTTGAACATCTGGATTGCGGAGGAGTGTGGTTGAACACACACAGACACACACACACATTATATATATATCTATACTGTAGGCTCCACTGGGCAGGTATCAAATCATCCAAAAAGCCTTCAGGAAAAACAATTGATGAATAAATGAGGGAAAGAAAAGATGAGAAAAACAGAGGAAGAGCTGCCCACACCTGAGCCAAACCCGCTCCTCCCCGAGAGGCTGCGTAGATTAGAAAATCACGGTTTTCCTTTCGAGCTTGGCTTTAAAACTCGGGCCCTCAAAGAGGAGCGAGAAGGTACGTTTTCAAAGAAACCCGAGCTCTGTGATCAGAGCTGAGAATTCACGGCTGTGGCTTTTCATAGTTCAAAGCGCTGGTGCAGAAATGGGAAAAAAAGAAGAGAGTGATCACACCTCTCCGTCTTCTGTCATAGCCATGTATTACTAGTATTTACTGGAGTGATGTTTTGCTTTGTTTTGACTAGACTTTTAAAGGTGAGCCGTAGATAGGCAGTTAGTTATTGTAAGTAGTTTAGATAGTGCATACTTTATTATGATGATGATAATTATTGACTGAGCACTAAAGGAGAAGAGGAGCCTTCTAACACGTGCGACTGGACTGTGTCTCACATTTCAACAAGACATTTTGCCGCAGCTTATTTTCACCGGTCCAGTGCCGAAGTCCGCACCGTTGGGCCCCAAGACGCCGGGCGCTGTGACGAGCGGCAGAACGAAGCATCAGCTTCTGCGTGATGTGCGATGACCTTCTGTGACCTCCTATGGATTTGTGTACACTGAAAAAGAAAAGGAAATGTTCTGCCAAAGTCTGTTATTGCTTTAAAGGCTCACTGTCCCACAGCGACATTTTTGGAAATACTGTCTCTTTATGAAGCTAACGCCAGCAGCCGGCTAACTTAGCTTAGCACAGTGGAAATGGCTAGTTAGTTAGCCTGGTTCTGTCCAAAGGTAAGAAAACCTGCCTGGACAAGTTGATCTTGTTTTTTGTTTTTTTTTTTATTCTATGAGTCTCTGGTTGCCAGGCAACTTGTCCCGACCAAGAAACAGTCTTTGCCAAACCCTAAAAACAAAGGGTTGTTGTTTTCACACTTTGGTTTTATGGATTTGTGAATTAGTGGGTTTGAGAGGAGCTGGTAGGAGGATGTGTTAGCTTTGGACAGAAGCAGCCTAAGTGTTTGAAGTCTTTGTGCTGGCAGCTGCTGGTGGAAGCCTCATTTGACATAGACATGAGTGTTATCTCTCAGCAAACTGCAAATAAGATGGTTCAATTCAGCATTTTTTTTTCAGCCAGCACCTGATGATAATTAATCCAAAAATGAATTTACAAAAATGTGATGACAACTCTGAAGCCCTCCGAGTCCAGTTAAGGCAGCTTTCTCTCAGAGTCCTGACCTGTCCAGGGTCAAAGGGCATCTGTGGAAGGAGTTTCTGCTGTAGTGTCGACCTGTTGATGAATTCAGACGGCGAACGTTCAGGAAATGCTGCATTTTCCTTCTCAGCTGTGCCACAGAGCAGGTTTCTGCCTCTGAACTGCTCCTTGCCTGTTTAGGGCTTGTGTGTTTAATTCCTTCTAAGGCTGTGATATTAGGCAACTTCACGAACAAACGTAGATGACTGAACAATGTTTACTTATTTCAGATTTTTTTTTTTTATATAACCTGTTAATCCCATGCTGAATCTTGCCTCCCTCACATTCCAGTTGTCTGTTCATCACTGCCTTCTCATTCAGATCTGGGATCACACGTCATGTGTAAACCTGTCTTTAAACTGCTTTCAGTGCTGCTGCTGCTTTCACAGTCTTTCACAGATCACCTGCTTTTCGTCAGCAGAGTTCTTCAGCGTTCACTGTGACGCGGCACTGAGTGGGAATGGAAGCAGCCCGTCACTGCATTTGGCTTTAAAGCGGCTTCTCTTTTGACTTTGCTTGGACTTTTCTTCCATTTGTTTCAAAAACTGCTTACGTGTACTGTATGTGAGAAGTTGTTTACATTGTGGAAACTGAACTGTTTGTGTTTGACAGATGTTTTTCTGTTTGTTTTTTTTTTTAGAATAAAGAAATGACCAAATAGTGCTTTGTCAGTTATTCTTTGTGAACCAGTTTATCCACACACACCAAAAATTCTTTTTAATAGAATGAAGGAAAAAAAATCTAAGCTTTGTGATATGAACTTCAACTTGCAGCGTGTCAGTCACACATCATCTGTCTCCAAATGCTAAATCCCATCAAAACACCATCTGCTGACTCCCGACAGGTTCGACCACCTGCAGCTCTAACATTCCTGAGCAGGTTTGGGGACACCAGCACTTCGTTGGGGCTTCACCTGTGCAGCAGTGAGTGAATTAACCTGTTTATAATAGAAAAGTCTGTTATCAGTTTGGAAACAAGAAACATTGGGCAAACATGAAATGGCTCTGAAGTGGAAGGTGTACAGAGGCACATGGTGGCACATTAGTCACATTTCATATAAGGTGGATTATGAGCCAAGTTTGTGGCCCTGAGTTGCAGAGGGGCCCCTGTGTCACAGGTTCCAAGACTTATTCTTAAATAATGTGTTTAATCAAAGTGCCACTGACTGACACACACCTGGGGACAGGCAGTGGTATTTACTCTGTAGAGTCGAGCTCAAACTAATGACTATTGTCATCACTGATTGATTGATTAATTGTTTGGTCTATAAAGCGCCAGAAAAGTGAGAAATGCCCACTGCAGTTTCCCAAGAGCTGGAGGTGATGTCTTTATCCCAGCGGGAGTCCAAAACCCTAAGCAAGCAAACAACAGTAACATGTATAAATACCATTAATATTTATTACACACCTGAAAGAGACCAAGGTCTAGTTTTCATACACTTTCAGACCTGCACAGGAAGCCGTCCGTGAAATGATGGTCTGTCACAGCGCCCCCTTGTGGCAACCCGAGGCACCTACTGGCATCGGCTCTGCTGAAGAATCAGTCTGCTGATGAAAATCGTGAGACACAACCGAGAGCGACACAACAGCTACAAAATGGACCTTGTTGAGAGAATTTGTCCCGAAAAGCTTCTCACATAATGGATTTCAGAGGCAGACTATCATTATATCATTGTTTTTATTACTATCGTTGTAATTTTTCATCATTTTGTCTTTGCACAAAAAAAACAAACAAATAATACATTTTTCAGGAGTTGATCACCCCTCCCAACCCCAAAACCCACCACTACAGTTACAGTTTGCTCAAAACACATTTAAAATCAATGTAAATTACAGCAATGTAAAACGAAATAATGTAAAATAAAATCAACCCTGAAAGAGATAATATAACAGCAACAGCCAGAATAATAATTAGAATCCAATACCCAGCACCTTAATACAATGATCAACTTTTAAAGAAAAATCTGACGTATTAAAAACTGAAAGAAAACAAAAACGACAGTGTGTCATTGTGATAGAAAGAAAGAAAAGTGTTAAGTTAGGTACAACCAGCTGACGGGACTCAGCCTTGTCCCCCTTCTCTAACCCCGCCTGTGTGTGTGTGTGTGGTTTTTTTCCTCTTCTGCTTTGACAAACTGGTGCATCAAACGCACTGAGAGAGAGAAAGAGAAAAGGAAGTGACTTTCTTCTGGTTTGTGGTTGTGAACGCGAACATTTCCTCTGATATGAGAAACATTTTGACGAAGAAACCTTTCCTTTCTGTCTCTGCTTCAAGCCATTTTGGACCAATAAGGCCTTAAAAAAATAATCTAAGAAAATAAAAACAAAGAGTAAAAATGAACGAGCAGTAGTCGTCGTCGTCACCACCACCACCACCACCATCATCATCATTAAATACATCGATAACTTCTGCACTTTGGGGTTTAATCCGATTCACTATGAGTTGTGTTTGGATGTTAAATGCATGTGTGTGTGTGTGAGTGTGTTGAAGGTGCACTACACTGAAAAGGCAGCAATGACATGATCGGACATGACCCTTCACACCCCATCCACCCACCCCTCCCAAAAAAAAGAAAAAAAAAATCCTAGTCTGTACAAACCCAAACTTTTCAACGACACAAAAATATATTATCAAATCAAAAGTAGAAGAGGAAAATAATTCACCATTCGTCGTCGTCGATTCTTTTTATGTTTTTTTTTTTCCAGTGATCTTTTCTAATTAACTCACTCACACACATACTGTTTGTTACATACTCGAATGACACCTTTGTTGTGTGTTTGCTCTTTGGGAACATGTGAAGCAGAGAGGGTGGTTTGGAAGGAGAAAACAAAAACAAAAACAAAAAAGGACAAGGAAATGCGTCGGTTCAGGTTTGACATTCTGGATATGAAGGCGTGATGCCAACCAAAGTGATACCAACAAACAAACAAATAAAATTCATCATCATTCGAGCAGTTATGTGCTGACGTATGCAACAAAAACAAACCCCAAATTTAATTCTTCAAAGAAAGGCAACATAAAATCCATCAACAACCCCGTCCTTGAACTGTCCTTCCCTCCCCTGGTTCCAATATGCCCCTCTTTTCCAGTGCACAACTCTTTTTAAAAGCCATAAAATAAGAAGAAACTAAATAATAATAATAAAAAAAAAGAACAACAAGTACGGACGTAAAGTCGCAGCCCGTACGATCAATGATGACATCAAGTCTAACTGGCCTCCTCGGACTCGATGGTGGGAGAGAAATTAAAAATGAGGAAGAAAAAGGGAGTGACGAGGTGAAAAGATGGATGTGTTTGTGCTGAGTTCAGTTTGAAATCAGAGGAAGAGAGGGAGGTGAAGAGTGTGTGAGTGTGAGGGGAGGAGGGAGCTGTTTTAAGGATGGATCAGAAGTTCATTTCAGGGCGGGAGGGGAGGTGTGGCTGGGCAGGTGGAGGGTTGAGAGTGTCCTTTAACCAAGAGTTTGTTCATCCAAAATCCATCCGTAAGGGTGTGTGTGTGTGTCTGTATGTCGTGTATATGTGTGTGACAGTGGGCTTCAGCAGCCAAGGTCCTGGCTCAGTTGGAGTCCATTCAGTTTTGGAGGACAATCAGAGCAGATTCAATCAAAACTCCTTTGAGTTTTCCAGCAAAATAAGGCTCCAAACTTTCTGTCAATCATTCAGAGAGAAAGTACAAAGTTTTGTTTCTTTTTTTTTCCCCCAGCACTCTTCCGCTCTCTCTGTCCCCCATCCAACCCTTGCCCCTGCATTTTCACCTGGGTTTCCACCCCTTACCCAAAAAGACCTGGCAGCAGAACCGTGCAGAGAAATGGAATAAATAGCAGGAAGAAGTGACAGGAGTGGTCAAAGTGATCAAGGTGTGACTCCTAAAAACAGAGGGAGGAGATCGGACATGCAGAAGAGTGGAACATCTAAGTAGAACGTGACCAAAAAAAAAACAAAAAACAAAAAAAAAAACCCAGCAGGGTGAGAGAAGACCTCGGTCTGTAAGTACTTCACAACTCAGCTCAGTTTCTAAACACAGGGCCTCAAGAACTTAAGGAACATAACTTCTAGAAAAGAAACGTTTTCTAGTCTCAGAGAACCAATAGCCCTACTTCAGACCTTTGTCCAGATAACAATCGGGTTATTTTTAAAGTGATCCCACCCTTTAGCTTACCTCCTGACCTCCACAGCGCCCCCACCTCACCTACAGTATCATCTTCATCCTCGCTATTGCCTCCTCCACCCTCCCACCTCCACCCTTCAATCTCATCTCTCCTCACTGCTCCTCCGCACTCACAGTTTGAGCTCGTTGGCAATCTTTGAGGCAATGTTCTTAAAGGCGATGGACGTGCCAGAGATCCGCTTGAAGCGCACGCCGTTGAGGGAGAGCCGCGGCAGCTTGCACACCTCCATCTCCCACTGGACGAAGTCGTCGCGCGCCGGGTTGCCCGAAACGCACAGCAGCATGTAGCGCTCGCGCAGCTCGTACTCGCAGCTGTTGGAGTCGAGCACCTTGCGGATCTCGCGCATCATCTCCGTGGGCTCCATGGACGACGTGGTCTTCATGGACCAGGTGAAGCGCAGCGAGCGCGGTTTGGCCGAGTCCTTCTGGCTGGCAATAGCCGGAGGGGTGCCGGTGCCACCTGGAGGGAAGGAGGAGAAGACCATAAGAGCGGCGAGGGGGTAAGGGTGAGCAATAAAGACACAAGATGGAGGAAGAAAGATGGAGACAGGAGACAAGAAAGTAAGGGAGAAGGAAAAAGATGAGAGGGGAGAAAGGATTGAAAAACAGTATGAAGTGTGAAGGAAGACGAGGAAGGAAAAAATGGAGGGTGAAAAATGAGGTTGATCAGATAATGGCTGCAATGTACTCTAATATAAAAGACAGATCATACTCTGATAAGAACTGATTACTATAACATGAACAACACTGTGGGTGGATTAAGTATAAATGAATAAGGACACGAAGCTTTTAAAAAAAAAAAAAAAAAAAAAAAAAAAAAAACTTTCAGGACACCAAGGCTGCAACTAACTCACTGATGAACTGGTTTAAAGAGCGCTCCAGTGATTTACCATCATGCAGCCTGTGTGAACACATTTCAATATAATGAAGTGCAGGATGTGACTAGTTTATTCCATAAAACAGTAACAAAGCTCAGCCGTACCAGTGTTACCAGACCCTGGTGAGGAGTTGTTCTCATCGTTGTTGGAAGAGGACGAGAGAACGCCACCAGATGTCTTTTCCGACTTGTCCACTGTACTGCTCAGCATAGACCTGAGTGAGGGGGTGGGAGGGTGGAGGAGAAGAAAAAGAAGGAAAGGACGGATAAAGAAGGAGGTGAGGGAAGATGGAGACAAGAGGTGGGGGACAAGGAAGGGCGAGGGTGGAAGAAAACAGGAAAGAGGGAGGAAGAAATGAGCAAAGAGAAGAAGAGGAAAAGTGTGGGAATTATTTTTTTCAAAATAGAGACAAAAAAAGGGGGGGGGGGTCGAGAGGAAGAGGGAGATGATGAGGTTGTGGAAATGAATGAAGACACAAAGCAAAATTTTTTTTTTTTTTTTAAGTACCCCTGTGTGTGTTTGTGTGTGCACGCCTCAGATCATAGATCATAGAGATGTGTGTGAATTTATATCTGAGTGTGTGAGATATAGTGTATTTTGCGTGTATTTGGACACAAACACACATTTGGGTACTTGGATTCTGATTTCCCTCTCACACTCACATACCACCATGCAGGTCAACCTCCACACCATCACTCTATCTCTCTGGGATGCTACCATTCACTGCTAATCTCCCGTCCCCTGATTGGTTAAGCCGTTATCACCATCACCAACCAATTACACATCCCAGCTCGGTCCCCGCACCTCTCCCAGCCATTCACAACAAGCTCAGAGATCTTCTACTGATCGGCTCCAGTCTACTGATTAGCAGGCGGTTTTGGTAGAGCCTGGGGGTTTGTAGGATTTTTCGGGGTTTTTTTTTTCAGGCTGTTCTGTATCTCACCTGCTCCCCTCATCCCGACCCTCTCCCTCATACGGACTCCTCGAAAAAAATCAACACAAGTTTAGTCTTTTGAGGGCTAGGGGCAACATCTGGACTCTTAAACAGATAGTAAATCAGCTGGCTGAACACAGTCCCACAGTCCCTCGCCATGCCTGACTACATGTTCCAATCCTCTTAAAGCCTTGATGCCAAATATCTAATTCCACTCCAACTTGCTCAAATTTAAGTCCAGGGCCACCTGAGGACGTCATGGCTCACGGTGCAATGCCAGTCCATTCTGTGCAACCACTGTATTACAGCTCCACCATTAAACAGAAAACATGAGTGAATGGTTTGAAAAGATGAGTGAAAAACAGGACTGAGCTTGACCAGATATTCATAAATCTGTTACTAACACTAAACTCAATTTAAGTGTGAAGTTTTAACTCATTTTGCTACTTGCAAATTTACTGATTTCCAATTTAGTTACTAAAATTGAGCTGCATCATTAAAATATAAGTAGTGTCTTAGCTACTAACAACTTCTGTAAATTGGCTGCTAGGAAACATCTGTGGAGCCATCAATTCAAAAGAAATCAACTATGGAAACAGGAAGTCACTGTATCATCACAAGCTATAACATGTTTCAGGGGTGGTAGTATACATGTAGTTTACAGTGAAACATCTGCTTATGCTAATTTGGAAATTCGTTAAGCTCCACTTAGCAATGCCAATGCAGAATTAACAAAGAGCTGGTGCAACCAACTCCAGGAAAGATCAGAAAAAGGTGATGGATGGACTGAAATGGAACCAGTTTCCAAAATGAGCTGGTTCGAGTTAAATGAAAAGTCTGGACAAGAACAGGAAGAGAGCTCAAAATGTAACGGTTCATTTTAGAGCATAACTTTAAACAGGGTGGAACGGTTTGGAATGGAATGGGATGTATTCCAACAAAGTGGAACGATGGGAACAAAATGTGAGATGGAACACTTTGTACCAGGATGGAATGGTTTGGAACAGAATGGTCGGCATGGTGAAGGCAGGTCCTGTGGCTAAAGTGCTGCTTTAGAACCTGTGTTAGTAACACTGGACCTAAACACAAGCAGTTTAACACACACACACGCACGCACACACACACACACTCTTCCTGAAAACCCTAACTCACAGTATTTTAACATTAACTGCAGCCTGTATAACACAAATGTAACACAAACACAAATATTCTCTCTCATACCAACAAACATGACACAAAGTAAACAACAACAAAGAAACACAGAGACAGACAAACAGAAAAACACATGCACACGGTGGACTGGTACTGACACACATATGACAAACACTTTATGGTCTTAAATTCATTCTGTTGAGGGAAAAGGTATCATTCCTGTTTTGCCCCATTTACAATAATAATAATAATAACCTAAAATACCTCCTGCAACAGAAACATGGTTAAAACAGAGCACATGGGAGATGACAATTAGGAGAAGTGGAAATAAGTTAACAAGGTTTTCTTAAATAATGACAAAAATAGAGGGAAATTGGTGAACAAAGTAAAATTAAATCATTTGTGCCATTTTGCATGTCCCGCTGTGATACACTTTAACAGTAAGGGATGCAAAATGGCTGCCAGATGGGGGGCACTGTGACATCAAGGGAAAACACAGGACTGATAAGATGATTACTTGATCCCAAATGTACCTCATGCACAGTCCACTACATATGGTGCCCTGTAAATATATGTAACTAGAACCTATACTTTTACAAGGCATTATAATAGCATATTTGCAATGTATTTATAAATACTATATTAATATTTTAAATTGATGGACATATGAGAATCCTAATCCTAATAATAAGGTATTGCTACTTACGTGGAAATACTTAAGAGGTATCAGAACACTGATATTAAAAATAGTATTACAACTTTCAACCACCAGGTGGAGCAATGGTCCAGATTAAAGGAAATTGCTCTACCTGCCGGTAAGAAACAGCCAACACACTCAAAAGCAAGTGTGTGACACATGGTAGTGAAATGTGTGTTCAGTCTGTACATATGTAAATGTAAAATGTGCCAACATTTATTTAGCATCTGAATATAGTGTGAATATCTACAGGAGCACTGAGTAAAGACTGTCTGTGTTGATGTCTGGGTGTGTCAGTGAAAACATACATAAATATATCTGCATGATGTGTCATCTGTGTGTATGTGTGTGTGATCACAGCATAAAGGTCTTTTCCAGCCAGAGTGGGTCAAAGCCATCCAGTTCTGTTGCTGCTGCTGCTGTTAGAGAGCCAGTGCCACAGTGAGAAGAGAGCGATGAAAGAAAGGAAGAGTGCAGCCTCCAGAAAAGAGTGCAGCCTGAGAAACACTGCAGCCCCGTCCCTCCTGGGTCCTCTCCTCCTCTCTACCTACATCCACAACTATAAACTACAGCAAGGGACTTACTATTACATGGCTCGCTACCTTCCCAGTGGGATGTACTGAAACATTCAAAATAAAAAACTAAAACCAACTAAAGCATAAGGACATCTCAAATTCAATTACAGTGGAAAACAGAAAGGTGAGACGGGTTGATGGTGTGGTAGGTGGCGTTAGCAGGAACAATTGTTAGCAATATTAAACGATCCTGGGTGAAGTTACACAACGAGGCTGAGATGAAAACACCTGATCATAATGACTTAAAGAACAGACATTTTCCATCCCTGGGCTGCTTGATAAAATGTAAAAATGAATCAAGCAGTTTGGTCAATGGGATGACTTTTTTTTTTTTTTCCCCATTACCTCACCTGTGTTTAAGATTTGGAGACAAAGTTTGCACTTAGGCTGAAGAGAAGGACAACATTACCTGCATCTACAACTAAGAAAAGGAAAGGGTTAAGAGCAGGAAGGGAGTAGTTTGATCTATCGCACCATTACGACTCGACCTAAATCTGGGGCACTACGGGGGGATATGAGCTCACACACACACTACCTGAAAAATACATGGGAAAAAAAAAAAGGGGGGGGGGGGGGGGGGAGGAAAAAAAGGTGGGGGGGGGGAGTGGGGGGGGGAAAAAAAGGAAAAGGGTTTAGGTGTTCTTGCTCCGCCAGAGGATAAAATGGGGGATT
>JBBMJY010000016.1:9379924-9390044 GCA_037833715.1 Toxotes lorentzi
GAGAGGAGAGAGAGAGAGAGAGAGAGAGAGAGAGAGAGAGAGAGAGAGAGAGAGAGAGAGAGAGAGAGAGAGAGAGACATTTATAGAGGTCAACCAAACAGCTGCTAATTACAAAGAAAACAAACACGAAGCCGAGAGAAAAACACACACACTCTCTGACAGGGATTAGCCCGACTGCTGATGGAAAAATAACTGCATTCACTGGACAACCCAGCGTGTGGCAAGTGTTTGAGCATGTGTGACATGTATGTTTAAGCTTATGTGTGTCAATGAGTTTGCATGTGTAGAGCCTCAATACGTGTGTGTGCGTGTGTGTGTTTGTAGATATTTCTGTGAATGTGTAAGCCTATTAAGAGGCAAGTACAGAGCCCATATAGTGCCACTAAGAGTTAATATTCCATCACAAGTCTTCCTAATCTCCTTAGAGAGAGAGGGGAGAGAGAAAGAAGAAAGATTAATATAAAGACAAGAAGGAAAAAGGAAGCAGGAAGAAGAAAAGAAACGAGATGCCAAGAAAATGTGTGTGACTTAAGATCCAGAGGGACAAGAGCTCAGATAAAAGACCAAATGAGGAAAAGCAGAAAAGGACAGAAAGAGGAAAAAAAGAAGAGGAATTGGGGAGGGGAGAGGGTGTAACAAGTACAAAAGCCCAAACTTCAAAGCATTAATGATGATCAAATAAAGTAACTTTAAAATCAAAGCAGATGAACACTAAGTTAGCAGAGCCTACCATGGCTAACAGACCCACAGTACTTAAAAAGCAATGCTGCCTCAAATGACCCCTTCATTACCTTGCAGTCATAGGAATGGATCAGGATTTTCTCAAAATATATCAGACTTTAGAGACTGAACATGGATTCAATTGAATGACTTTTGCTATGTTTTAGGTGGGACACTATTCTGGAAACAAGGGGGTAATTTGAGACTGACACATGAACAAAGTAATAAAGCGGTAATGACAATGACCACTGCATCAAAGTAGGGATTATGGTTTGGCTTAATGTTGAATGCTTTTGAAAAAGCACATAAAGCGTATGGCTGGTTAAAGCATGGGTGATATGCGGGTAGTCGCACGTATGGATGGACATGAGGTGTATTCAACGCCAGAGGCTCGCGTTCCCGGTCAACAAATCGGACGACACAGGCGAGTTTAATCGACAGCTAAAATTAACATGTGACGGTGTGTTTTAAAGGCCTCAAAACGAAGACAGAAAATCCACAATCAAGCAACTCCAATGTGGACAAAAACCCTTTTTGTCCGAAGTGAAGTTTTTAATGTGGCTGAGGAAGAAAGGAGAGTCTCTGCAATATCATTTCAATAAAAGAACAGAAGAAAAGAAATGCCTTGTGGCTAAATCCAATGATCTTAGACCTCATGTTATTTTATTTATCACAACAAAAAAAAACCTCCTGTCAATGGTGGACAAAAACTTCATGTTTAATCACCTGTAATATTGGTGGAGATCAAAGTTCATTTTTATGATAATGGGAAGGAGAAAAGTTGAATAAACAGATGAGAATAGAAAGACGAATTAGACTTTGAAGAGAAAATTATGGTCAATATTATGGTCTGCATGTGAGAAAGCGGGTGTGCGTGTCCATCGAACCCTGCTCTGCTCTGACTGGCAGGCCTCCATCAGACCATCTCGGGTAATCTGTAATCTACTGGAGGTTTGGCCTAAATACCCAAGAGAGCCTGATTTCCTTGTCCAGGAGGGCTCACCCCACCCTGGGGGTAGGCTGTGGGCCTCCCTGAGCCAGCTGGCAGAGCTCTGGAGAGTACCAGCCAAGGTCTGGGATTCAGTCACTGAGACAGCTGTGGGACTGCTTCATTCACAAACCATAGTGAGTATGTTTGTATTAAGTGTGTGTTAGTGAGGAAGCAGAGCTGCCTCACAGCAACTAGTTGGGTTGCCAGTGACAAGAGAGAAACAGTATATGTGAGAACAACTTTGTGTGGGTGTTCTTGTCTTCGTCTTTTGAAAACATCTCTTGTGTGTTTATGTGTGTACCTGTCCTTGCCGTTCTGGATGCCCTGGCTCAGTGTGGCTCTCTCAGTCAGAGGAGAGTTCCGACTGCGAGCAGTACCGGTGGACAGGATGCTATTCTGGAGGGGAAGAGGAAGGAAACGAGGCAAATGTTAGAAATACAGAGCCGATTAAGATTGAGGACAGAGTTAGACAGCGAGAGGTCAGTGCAGCGAGAGGTCAGTGCACCGTACAGAGGATGGAGAGATGACATTAAAGGTGACCAATTACTCCTGGAACAGCCTCAAGCGAGCTTCCTGATAGGCAAGGATGAGTGACTTTAATTACCTAAAATTAATTAAATCTTCACAAAATGATGCCTTAAGAGTGTTTCCTGTAACAAGTTCATTTTTCGGCAGCCTGTCAGAATTATCTGCACAATCACACAATTACAAAACCAATTCATTTTACCACTGTGTAAGCGTTTTTGAACTGGCATTTAAACATCCATGCACACCTGTATGGGTGTTCTCCATTACCTTGACAGATAAGCTGAGATCAGGTTGAAGTTGGGCAGAGCAGAAGTCCACATACTAATAAAAATGATAACAGTTGGCCCGCCCTAACAGGTGCAACAAAACTAACAGGGGAGTGAGAGAAATGTCAATCAAGCACAGTTTCTACATGCCCACACAGTCCTGGGAAAAGGTGTAATCAGGAACACAAAGTGAAAACACCTATGTAGGTCAACACAGAGTGAAGGAACCCAACATCCATCCTAAACCCTAAAATCTAAGTTTTATATTGTGACACATTTGTTGGTAAGTGACATATGAAGTGCCAGAGACGCTGAGGAACAAATGTGACAAAATTAAGAATACACACTGACAACACACTGTCAGTAACACAGTCTCATCCATTTCACATTCATTTGTTGGCTGACACTGCTGACAGGCACTTGTTGAGTAAGTTATAGTACAGCCTTAGAGTCACTGTTGATGTGATTAGGAACACCCGTGCCGAAGACGAACAAAAACTCAAACAGGTTTAGCGAACACCTAGCGTACCCTCAGGATGTACACTTCCACTTTCTCATAGCATGTAAGAAGACCTTAATAGTTATGTAGCCTTTCATTTTCAATTCAAGTTTAATTAGTAACTAGCATTTGGCTTGACCTTTGGTTTATAGCATGAGATAAAATATGGCTGGTGCTGCAGAATGAAGAGAAACAACTTTCAAATTTACAAGAACAAGTCAGCTTCTGAGTTTCTCTCAATTCTCTGAATTTGTGTTCTTCTATCCTTCACACAGAGAAAGCTGTTCACTATAACCACACTGTGTGTTTTGTTAATCTTTGTGAATCTGTGTCTGTATTAGGTCATTTTAATGGTGCAGGCCCCTCAATGTACAGATGTTCATTTTATTTGATAAAAACTTCAGTGTTGAAAAAGCCATGTAAGCAGTGTGGGAGTTTGGTCTCACGGTGGAGGGCGTGGCGCTCTTCTTGCGGTCAGAGGAGACCAGAGGGCTGGCCGGCACCTTGGTAGTTGAGCTGCCTGATGAACCTTTCCTCCCAGAATCCTCCACTGCAGTCCGGTTGTCTGCTTGACCCCCCCTCTTAGAGTAGGAGGAGCCTAGAAAAAAGAAAAAGAGGGATCAGAAAGGCCGTCACTTGCTGTGCTCAAACCTTTGACGTTTTCCTGCTTCCTCCAATCTGCTTTATCTTCTCCTCTACCATTCATTTGTCACGTTCCTGTCATCACTATCAGAAATCAGTCTGACCTTTTTTGTGGTTTTCTTTCATTCAATCTGCTCTGCCAGCCTTCAGCTTTCTCCCTTCTACATCACCGATCCACCCCTCTGACTTCAACCTTTTCTTTTCTCCATTCATTTTTCCCCGCAGCTTCTTCCCTTCCCCTAAGACACACACCAATCTCACCCTGGTCGGTGGTTCTGCGGTTCTGAGGCTTCTGGTTGGACGACACACTGCGCTGTACCTTAAAGAGAGAGGCAAGATGGACACACAGGTCAGCATGGCATTCTTTATGTCACACAGCGTTTACACACACATTGGGATGTAATTCACAGAGCCATTAACACATTAAACCAAAAACACAGCTGGATTCAAGCATCCAGGACAGCAGGTGTTGCTGTAGTACGCATGTATGTGATAACAACCATGTATATTTGCTGGGGGTGTTAAAAATGTGGTCATGTCAATGTACTTGTGTCACTTGCTGGAGTTGGGGGGGACCTCATTACATGTTAGCAGAAGATATTACGTGTTCTCATTGTACCTTGTGAGGCGGGGAGGGGGCGTTTATGTTGCTTACATCACATCCTGGCCGAGGCTTGATGCAACCTTCATCCAGCTGAGGGAGATAAAAAAAAGAAAGAAAACAAAAAACAACACAGCTCTGAGTACGTGTGTTGCAGAAGCACACAAACACAAAGGAATAAAAATAGTGCTTTCAGACATTGCACTGTTGTGAGAATAATGAAGTGTTTTGAGTACAAACATATGTGGTCAAATTCAGGGATGATGGCAACTTGTGTGTTCTGAAGGCTTAAGTGAAAAATTTATATAATACAACAGTTGATTAGTTTTGACAGTTTATTGTATTACATCACTATGACTCCATGAAAGATAGCTTCAATAAACTGATAACTGCTATGGTATTATGGTGGTGCTTGTGAATGTGATACTTTGGTGTTATTGAGTAAAACGTAGGCTAAAGAGATCCCGGTGCTGTCCATTTAACACTGTCAGTTAAAAGGACAGCCCGTAGGTGTAAGTGTAAGAGAGGGAACCTGTACCTCAGAGTTCCTATAGTCCAGTAGCAGGTATGTAGCCATCACATCATTGTACTTCTGGTTCACCAGCGAGTCCTGGATCTCATCATGACAGAATCCCATCTGCAGCATGATATCTATACGCGCGCACGCACACACGCACGCGCACGCACACGCACACACGCACACACACAGACACACAGACACACACACACACACACACACACACACACAGACACAGACACACACAGACACAGACACACACACACAGACACACACACACACACAGACACACACACACACACACACACACACACACAAACACACACAAACACACACAGCAAAAACCAGTTTATAATTAGCCTGGTGAGTTCACTGTAAGTCCATAATTCTCCAAAAGATAAATTATCCTTGTGTGTGAGAGGAAAAGAAAACCAACATCTGTACTGTACCTGTTTTTTTCAGCGCGTTTCTGTGCCTACCTGTCCTCCTGGGGTCCTTATAATCTGGCTGGGGTTCAATGTAGGGTTTGAGTTCGTCCTCCTCGTAGCCCACATTCATCCACCGGTCCCTCATTATCTGCTGCTGGGAGCAAGCCAAACAGACAGATACAGGGAGACATGAGATGTCAAGGAGGATAAAGGCGCAAAAAGCAGAGGAGAAAGGAAAGGTTAAGGGGAGAGGGGAAGAGAAACAAGAGGAACGTACACTATTGCTCTGTAACTTATTTTCCTTCCGAAGGGCTTTTCTCAAGATCATAGTCAGGTGTATTTATTGTCATTACACAATAAATCTTCCTTTAGAATTGAACCAGGGGTGTGATAATTCAGATGGACACAAGACATGGCTGAGCATGGACATGATTCAAACAGCCTGTGCAGGTAAAAAATTGTGGCCAATCAACAGGGTTGAATTAAATCAAATTGATCCACAGGTTGCTTAATGTAGACCAGACTGCTTTTTTATTCAGATGCAAATTCAGTTGACACCGGTCAGTGAGATGCACATTCCTGATCTAAACACACAAACTGTAAAGCAGGTGTAAATGAAACAGTCACAGGTCTGAATTCTAACACTAGAGCTCTAGTTTTCTTTACAGTATTTTTACAACACTGCATTAACATTTGGCAAGTCAAGCAAAAAAAAACAAAAAACAAAACAAAACACAAAGACAGGATCAAGCAAAAATTACAGAATGCTATCAAATGTCACCTTTAATGCGGCAAAGCAATGCAAGCAGAAAACATGACTGTATGTTGTTTTCCTGCTGTCTAACTAAGGCACTCATAAACCCAGAACTAACATGTATTTACTATGCCTTTAAAAAGAACTTTACACTTGAGCCACAAACTCACATATAGCTGGTGAAACAGGTCCAGGTATACAGTATAGCTCTGTGTTTGCTACACACACAATTTTATTAGTCAGCAGACTAATATAATTATGTCTAACAAATTGACAGTTTTTTTTCACTCTTTTATCAAGTTAGATATAAGGCATTTAAATCTTGTTCAAAATGAGAATAAAATCAAAAATATGTGTATTTATGAGTTATTTGGGTGTCCTGTCAGTGTCTTGTGCTGAGTGTGTCAATTCATGTGTGTACCTCGAGGCTGCCTCTTTTGGAGGGGTTCAGGATGAGGAACTTCTTGAGCAAGTTCTCACAGTCGGTAGACATGTAGAAGGGAATCCTGTATTTACCACGCAGCACGCGTTCTCTCAGTTCCTGAAAATGGGGAATGGGGAAAGCATGCAAAGTCAACAGCAGTCTTCAAATAAATACATGCATACATTTACATGTACATACACACGCTCTCCTGGTTTCACAACTTTAAGTGATGTAAAAGGAAAGCAACAGAGTGATTGACCTGACCATTCAAAACGTGATTACTTATCTTGATCAACTGTCAGTTGTGTTTGTGCAAATGTTAGATATTTTTGGAAGCGTTTCAAAAAGAAATCTGTGCCTCATCTGTATGCAGCTACTAAAGTCTCTCCTCTGTCTAGTTCAATCAGATTTGGCTTGAATTAGCCAAGCTTCAACATTAGCTGCGGTTACAACCCCAGATAATTAATAGTTTTGTTAAATAAGGACCACATTCACCTCACCAAAAGCTGATCAGAATTTCAAAAAGCTACGAATCAAGCACAGAGGTAGCAAAGCATGTGGGATACATTAGTTAAAAATAAATATCCATATACTTTCTGGCAGCTTTGATTGAACTGAGATTAGCTTTTTTCAGCTTCCACTCAATCTATGAAACATGAGATTAATTTAAGATAATGCAGTTGTTAACAAAAGCAGTGTCAGTCAAACGGCGCAAATAATCAGCTTCACATTACAATGCTCATTATCTACTTAAATGATCTTTGTTAATCCCACAGTCCCATGTCTGTACAGACTGATATTATGTGTAGTGAAGACTTGGAATGAATGTAATAAATGGTATTAAGTGTATTTTGTCATAATTAGCAGAAGAATGTTTGAGTTATGGACAAAAATGGGTTTTGTGGGGTTATAGTGACCTTGACCTCTGACCACCAAATTCTACTAAGTTCATCCTTGAGTCCAAGTGAAAGTTGTGAAGAAATCCCCTCAAGGAATTCCTGAGATATTGTATTCATGAGAATGGGATGGACGGACAACCTAAAAACATGATGCCCCCGGTCACGGCTGCTGCCAGTGTGAAGGCACAAAAAGTCAATGCATTGTATTACAGCTAAAACCTCAGCACAGCACAAGGGAGTGAAATCAGAAGACAGTGAAACTATCAGTTAAATAAATAGTAAAATCAGTAATGTAGGTGTTCCACGCAGCACAAGTTACTGCAAAGGCATATTCGATAAGCCTAGATGGCGTTTCACAGGCATGTTAATATCAATATTATCACATTCAATGTCATATCGCCCACCCAAAATGTGTCTGCACTTCCAGAATGAGTCATATGGGTACTGACTGAATGCACAGTGTGATAGGTGGTGTGAATAACTACAGTTCACGGAAAGAATTAAATCTCTCTCTCTTTTTTTTTTTTTTTACTGGAAAAAGTTTGAAGTTTCGGTGTATCACACCACCAAGACACATTTAAAAAAACAACTTGGGTTGGCATTTAATCACTTTACACATTCAGTCTTTCTTGAATTCAGTTTCTGCTTTCAGTAGGGCAGAAGGAACAGAAACCAGCATGACAAATACTACAACCACCCACAGAATATAGACATTCGCTTATATAATGCGCATAAACACACACACACACAAGCGCGCTTTCTCCTCTTCCTGACCTTGAGGTTCTGTCCATCAAAGGGCAGCGAGCCGCTGACCAGTGTGTAGAGGATGACCCCCAGGCTCCAGACATCCACCTCAGGCCCATCGTACTTCTTGCCCTGGAAGAGCTCCGGGGCTGCGTAGGGCGGGGAGCCGCAGAACGTGTCCAGCTTGTTCCCCAGAGTAAACTCATTACTGAAGCCAAAGTCCGCTATCTTGATGTTCATGTCTGCGTCCAGTAGCAGGTTCTCCGCCTGCAGACAGACAAGAGTGTGGGAGAGAGAGGAAAGAGACAGAAATAAAGACATAATTATGATGCAGAGAGCAGAAGGATGTGGAGGGAAACAGGGAGAAAAGGACACATGAGAAAAGGAAAGATTATTAATGTGTTGGGATTTATAATTTCCTGAATACTACATGAGCCAAGGAATAAAACCCAAACACTATGATTTGCTTTGTGTGATAAAGTACTGTGATATTTTACTCTTTCTATACTTGGTTAGAGCTACATCAAGTTTGTAGGAGAAAAACTGGGTTTGACAAATACGCCACCCTGACATCCGGTGTCAGTGTTGCAAAGATCTTCTCTGACATGCAAATGAGTTTGAAGATAACACGCAGCACCTTGCTCCAGACAGAAAGTGTCAGGGGAAAAAAAACTGGGTGCTGGGTGAGAAAGGGAGTTTTCAGAGTAATGGCCTAGGGCCTACAAGCAGCACACAATGGGAAAAGTGAGCTACCACAGTTTATTCCTGTGTGTGTGTTTGTATCCCTAAGCCTAAAGTGAGCCAGTGAGCAAGGAGGCGGGGGTTGCCTAGCAACAGGTGCGCTCTCCTTTTCACTTGCTCTGAATACTCTGCAGCTTCTGTGTGTTTGAGTGCACATTAAATACAACACTGACATCATCTCTAGGCTCTGACCTAAGAAATAAATGAACAGTGGTTTCTCATTTTTGTTGGCAGATATAACCATCTGAGGTTCATTAAAATAAATTTATATTAACATTTCAAGTTGGCCAAACGACAAAATTAAAAAAACTCTTTAATATTTTTTTAGAAAGAGAAGCCCCCACTTCTGTAGATATAACCTTAAATAGAACATGACTGCAGCCACACTGGTATTTCATCTTGAGACCCAGAGAGAGTAATTTTAGACTTGCTGTGAAATGCGGGCTCATCAAAATTTGCTCTTGCAGTGTAGGACCCACTAGAGTTAAGCCTGTCCCGGATTTCACATGGCAACCCCCAGATCAAGAGTGATTAGGATAATGTGCAGGATGGTACGCATTACAATAATGAGAACTGTCTGTCCTCCAGAAACCTTTCATTTCCCATGCTGCCCTTTTTGTAAATGACAACCATCATTACCCGCGTTACCTGTGTTGTAAATGTGTTGTAAATGTTTCTTGAACTTGTTCAGAGCAAAACAATTGTCCATTAGAAAGCCAAAAATAACCTTGTGTGGGAAAAACAACTTTGAGATGAGAGGCTCCTGTATGGCAACTGTAACAGTAATCATGATAATGTATTGTCCACAGGTCTGCCTGACACAATAAGAGGATTTACAACTCTTCATAATACCATGAACCAAAATGACCTGGAAGCATTAGATCTGTGAGTGCGTGTTGTGTTTCTTTTTTGACACCAGATAATGAGAATTGAAGACTGGAAGAAAAAAAACAAAACAAAGAGAAAGCAGGAGAGAATGATCCAACAGGAGACTAGCAAAGACATACAGGCGCAAACAGTGTGTGTGTATGCATGTTTAAGACCTAGTACTCAAAGGGGGACATTATATCATCTTTGTGATTAACCTCGGGGTCATCTCTTCATGAGGACAGGATTTCATCTCCAAATATCAAATCATATGAAGAATGTGGACAGAGAGAGAGAGAGATTGCTTGTGTCTAGACACTCAATGTAATTAATGAGTGTGTGTGTGTTCTCACCTTGAGGTCTCTGTGTACTATACACTTCTGATGGCAATACTGCACCGCTGACACAATCTGGAGAGTGAGAAAGTGAAAGAAAGAAAGAAAGAAAGAAAGAAAGAAAGAAAGAAAGAAAGAAAGAAAGAAAGAAAGAAAGAAAGAAA
>JBBMJY010000016.1:9390121-9455826 GCA_037833715.1 Toxotes lorentzi
AAAGAAAGAAAGAAAGAAAGAAAGAAAGAAAGAAAGAAAGAAAGAAAGAAAGAAAGAAAGAAAGAAAGAAAGAGGGAGACGGATGTTTTTTGCTTAACAAATTCCTTAACACAATTAACATTAATTGGGTAGTAGTTCTTAAAAATAACTAAAATAGGTTAATTTTTTAAAACATAAATTAAACAACATAAGTCCAAAGTTGTTCTTTCTGCTCCCATCCCACAAATATAAACTACTGTACTGTGGCAACACACTTTTAATTTTAGTCCATCTTCAATGTACACAAAACACATGTGCTATTATCATAAACTATTGGTAGAATTAGACACACAAATGTTTTTCCACCAACACACACACCTGTCTGAATTTGGCACGGGCTTCTTTCTCCTTCATCCTGCCGTGGGCCACCAAGTAATCAAAGACCTCTCCTGGGAGACAAGAGAAAGAGGAGGAGAGCAGATTTAGTGTTGGAACCTGATACTTGTCTCCAGAGTTTTGGGTCAATGGGACACTGAACCGAGTATTGTCCTTTAAAATTTTAAATTAAATGTTTAAATTACAAACATAAATCAAATACAGAAAAACTGAGTTTGTTATTTTCCTCATTTAAATGTTTTCTGTGTAAAGGAGTACTGAACTGTTCAACTACTGACAGTGTAACAGGCACATTATTTACCCCTTCATCTGTGTCTATACCAGGCCACTGAGTACAAGAAGGTACAAGAGAAACAAAAGAGGGATTTTTAAATTTATAATGCCAGTAATTTTCTATGCAAAGATTTCAGAGATGGTAAATACACAAAAAAATCTAAACCAACAGAGAAAATAAACGGGAGACTTCTGATAACAAGCCTCTGGCAAAATGACTTACAAGAGACTTGAGAGGCTGTACATTGAGGGGAGGTAGCACTTTCTGTTTGTTAGGAACCATCTGATTGTACCATACAGAGTGCTGAGCCTCAGGGGGAATGAATTTCACAGTGACACGCACTTACCTCCACTAGCGTACTCCATTACCAGGTACAAAGTCTTCTCTGTCTCTATCACCTCAAAGAGCTTGACTGGAGGTGGAGAGAGAAAGGCAAAGACAGAGGATTCGAGGGGCAGGGAAAAGTAAAGTGGAGGGAGATGGGGTAAGAGAGAGAGAAAAAAAGAGAGAGGAAAGGGAAGAGCAAGAAAAGGACAGAAAGAGTGAAAGTTAAAAAAAATAAATAAAAGAAGAAGGATTATCATTACTTGGCATGAATACATAACCTTGAAATTCCGGTTATGTCCCGTCCTCAGCGAGTGACGAAAGAGTGGAAACTCACGTTTCAGTGTGACTCACCTATGTTGGGGTGATTCAACATCTTCATGATCCTCACCTCCCGAAACAGCTGTGAGAAACAAGCCACACAGAGTGCTGCATCAAATACACTATCAGATGTGGGGTGGTGTTGAGAGTTACATTTATTTTCTACAAGTTCCTATGAAAATATATATTTGAGTTTGTGCTGGATGTTGTGAGGAGTGTGTGCCCGTGGATACGCAGTATCTGGTGACACGGAGGGAACAGAAATTGTTTCTGAGAAAGAAATCGATTTTGAAACTGGAGGTTTCAGTTCAGTATTATGATGCCCTATTTGTGCCCCTGCAAAAACTCCACAATCAATATTTGTAGTGAGTAAAATGACAATGAAAACACAAACATTTACTTCCTGTTTTTGAACATGGGTCAAATGACTAGAGGGAAAGCAAAAACGGTGTTAGCGATAACATAGTGGCAGATATTTGGGCAACACTGATTTAAATCCAAGGTCTGCCAAAATTTTGGATCTCAGAGTCAAACAAACAATGAAAAGTTTGATTTGCCTTGCCTGCTGTTTTTAAACTCTGACAAGACGAGTTAAAGTACGGCACGCAAAGTCCTAATTCATTCAAACTGCACCTCAATGCCATCCGGTCTATTCTTGTGGTTAAGGCGAGAGGAGACGCTTTTCACTCATTAAGAATTTATTTCCTCTGAGTCAGTAGATAAGGTCAAACTGTGCTTACTGGATGTTTTTTGGGCTAACTTATCGGAAGTCACATTGTAGACAGACAGAAACCTGCTAACCTGGAACTATTAAAGTAGCAAATAATCCAAAGTGCAACACTCAGACAGGAATATTTACTCAATTCACAGACATCTGGTGTCCCTCAAAGTGATAAAATTCACCTTTTCTAAACCTAACTTCAACAGCTTACATTAGGAGCAAACAATATTTTTAATCTGAACCTTAAAGATGAATTTATGTTTATCTTAACTTTAGGAAGGCACATACCAGCTACGGTACCTATGTGTAATAAATGCACAACTACAAATCTGGCTTAAAAGATTAAACTGGAAACATTCTAAACTTTGCTTACTGTCCATAATAAGTCCAAATCAAACAATACATTTATCCTATAAAAACTCATCAATCAGCCACACAGGTGACATGCTCCCTCATTTCCATCCACACACATACTGTGGTTTATTTCTGAGCCAAACCCACATACGCCATCCTGCTGCTGTAAACACTCACTAGAGTGTGAAATGTGTATTAATCCACAGCAGACGATATTCCCCAAGAAATGCCAATTCTGGTCTTAATGCACATGGATCTGCATCTGCATGCTTCCTGACATTCAATGTAAGGGCGTGGGAGTGTTTGCATTTACCATTGGATTTATGTGTTGCCCCTCTCAGTGTTTTTTGCCATGTCTTAACATTTTCTTGTCATGTGCTATGTGTGTCTGAGTTCGCACACAAGTGTGTATTCTGTGTCTTGTGTCTGTGACTGCATGAGAGTTTGGTGTGTGTGTGTTCAGTGTGCGAGCATCCGTGGTTAGAGAGTGTGCGTGTAAGTGGACAGACCCCACCCTGCCACGATCAAAGGAAGTAATTGCAGCTTGCTTCCTGTAATTAAAACTCTCTCTGAAAACTAGACCACTTCAGAAAGAGAAAGAGAGAGAGAGAGATTGGAAAAGAGAGACAGCCAGTGCAAAAGAGAGAGAGAGCTAAAGAGAAAGACACGTGGGGCAGGAAGAGTGACTTGAAAATGACTTCAGAAAAAAGGGGATAAGGAGGACTGAGATTTGAATTGACCATGTGTGTGTGTGTGTGTGTTTGTGAGAGAGAGAGAGAGAGAGAGAGACAGGGAGTTAGACAGACCCACCTTCTGCAAACTGGAGGAGTTGAGCTGTGTCTTATCAATTATCTTTACAGCCACCTACAAGAAAAACAAGAACGTGTTCATTTATTATTACACTTTTATTCATTCATTCCACTGCAGTGGGTTTGACACATCTCGCTCACACAAATCTGCACAGCCACGGGCCTGTGAGCACAGCTCAAACACACACTGCTATCTTTTAGGATGCATCACACACTCACGCACACACACAGAACAATACAATCTTGCAGCATTAAGTAAACACAATCAGAACAGGCAACAGTTGCATAACAGGGCAGAATACAGAGACTCACAGACACACACAGCTGAAGCATGATTTATACCCATGTCATAATGAGGTCTACAGTTGATCATCCAACAGCGGACACCAACACAGAAAACAGAAATAGATAAAAACAGAGAAAGAGAGACAGATATAAGAGAAGCAGAGGAAAATAAAAATAAAGAAATAGACAGATGGGCGACATACAAAGTGAGAAATGGAGAAAAAGGGATGAAACAGAAAGGAGGACACAAAGAGAGAAGGCAAAGAAACAAAGTTATCTCTCAACAAGGACACAGGAAAAGTGAGGTCGACTTCTCTCTCCCTTTTCTGTCTTTCACTGTCAACTAACTCCTTTCTTCCACTCCTCTTTCTGGTTGTGCTTGTCTGTCTGACTCTTTCATGCCCTCTGCCTCTCCCTTGTTTTCTTTGAGAGTGTGTGTGTGTGTGTGTGTGTGTGTGTGTGTGTGTGTGCCAGCGAGTCACATGGAGTGTTATCAGGGTGTCAGGCACAGGGCTGTCACACATTGACAGAGCCCGCCCACCCCTCGCACTCTCACACAGGCAAAGAGTTGACTTGACTGGGTCTCAGACAGAGCCCAGCATGGGCTCAATGCAGACACAGCTTCTCCCTTAAAGGGACAGACCACTGCGTTACATCACATCTGGATTTCACAGTAAGCCGGAGACATTTAGGCTTCTCTATTCAAGCTGACAATGGTGATCTAATCTCCCGCAGCAGATGTACCGTCTCCAAAGCCATGCAAGCCTCAGATCAGACCAGACCTACTGTGTATCACAGCGTGAACCCTCCCCTATCCTCAGGAACCAGGAAGGAAGATTAACATTTGGATATCAGCTAAACATTTATAATGTTTCTCTCAAGCATTTTTTGGTGATTAAATAATCACTTCCTGTCACTAAAACCACACACACTAACAATTTCTCATCGGTGTTTGTCACTTTGTTTAAAGCAGAACAGTCAATGCAGTTATTTAGTTCTAGACAAAGGCTTACGGTTTCTGTATTTCTTCTTCTAAATAAAGAGTCAGTTGTAAAGCATTTTTTCATAATGTGACTGAAGAGGTTAAAAATAAAAGTCTAAAGTTCAGAAAGTCAGAGTGAGTGTCAGAGTCTGTAAGTGGAACCAAAGGGTAAGATTAAAAGCTTTCAGCCCAATCTAGCGTGTGTGCACATGCACGCCTACCTCTTTTCCGGTGAGGACATGTCGTGCCAGTTTGACCTTGGCGAAGTTGCCTTTGCCGATGGTTTTCAGCAACCGATAGTTACCAATGTGCGGCTGGTCATCTGATGTGGTCGTAGCAACGGAGTTCCGACATCGCGGCATGCTGGAGCGCCCAGATGATGACTTGGACTCCTGGAAACAGAAAAGGGAGCATATGTAAGCGCAATAGGACTAGACGACTCAAGGGCAGAAAGTAATAGAACATGACAGTGAAAATATTTTTCCAGCTGTTCCAACACTATCCATGGGACATACAATCACAGGACATTCAAAGCAGACACGGTTTTAACAAAGAATTCAATGTTATATCCCTGAGTGGGACATTTCTACACAGGAATTCAGAGACATTTATATCTTAGGATAGTGGTGTTTCACTAATTCAAGTGATGAAAGTAACAAAAAACACATTAATAATATGCAGCAAAAGTAAACTAGGTTTTGGGTGATTTTATGGAGAGTACACAGAGATAACGCTTTTAAGTAAGCAGAGACAATCTCATTCAAATTCTGGTTTTAATATCAAATACTATGGCAATAAATCTTCAAAGCATTCAGGTCAGCACAGCTATGATAACAGTGAAATAAAACTATACATAAAAATATATCGAATTTATTGCAAATAGCAGAAAAGGCGCTTCATTACTAACTCCAGACACATTCTGACAAGCTCGTGCTGGTTTAAAATGCACATATATCCGAGACAAAATAAGTACAATAGAACAGGTTTTTCAGAGAATAATTGTCTTTGTCTACTGCACTCAGGTAGGGTATTCTAGATTATAATGGCCCCAGTGCCTTCAGTTTTTATTATGGATTAGAAACAGTCAGCAGGGAATTGGTCTACAGAGAAAAAGCTGCACTTCCACACACCTAGTATGGCGTTAAAAGGTTTGCATTATAATCTGGTGCCAAGATTAAGATAGAGACTTGAAAGAGACAACCAATACTGATAAGGATAGCCGCTGCCAAACACTGAAAATGTACAGAATGACAATGAACGGTTTGATAACACTGGTTCTCTTTTGTCAAAGTAAAGGTGATGTGACAGTGAGCTCAGTCTTGATTTCCTACTGTCACTGTTTTACTGTGGTTAATGTTTCACACTGTAGCCTGTTACAGCCCTCACACAATATTCATCTCATAAACAGGTATTCACATTTGGTTGTTCAGATGAAGGAAGGTATAAAATAAAACTTACTTCCTTGACTGTATCTGTGTGAGTTTAATTGAAACCACTAATGAACTTAAATCACTGGAGTGGTTCTTTGCATGGCTCTAGCCAAGGCCAGTAAAGTATTAAGTTATTTTTAATAGTCGCTTTGCTTCAGTTCATCTTACAGCAGACAGTAGGTCTTTCGAGTTATACACACACCCACAAAAAGAAAACAAAACCTTGCTGTGCTGGCAAGTTTTGCATGGTTGGCAACTGCGATTGGGTTTCAACTCCAGGAAAGGGTCACAGCAATTGTGTGTGTGTCCATGAGTGTGTGTGTGATCTGAGCGGACAGGTGACAGGGATCAGGGTCAGAGGAGAGGACGACTGGCTCCAGGGTGACGAGACGCAAACACACACACACAGGTTGCGGCACAAACAGCAGTGCAAAGATACAAGAATACACACTCGCGTACACAAAGGTGCGGGTACACAGCCACACACACGGACATACGCAGCAGCACAAATCACACACACCTCCCAGAGATTTGACACCAGTGGGAGAGGGACAGTCCAGTGAAATTCACACTGTTGGTGCGGAGTGAAGAGGTTCGCACACTCATCTCTTTCTCTTGTTCCATCTCTCCAACACAGACTAGTCATTTTATTCACCTAATTATCTCTCTCTGGCTTGAACAAATTAGAAGCTCATTCTGCCTCACAAATTACCCACAAACCACATTTTTATCAACATCTTCCTCCCTCTGTTACCATATCTTGGGTCATGGGAAACAAGGATAACCATGATTACTTCATTGTGTTTGTGTGTTTCTTGCTCCACATGGTATGATCTAATGTCTGCATCCCAACCCCCCCACCCACAACCTCACGCTGACAGTGCAGACCTGCATAAAGTGTAATAGGCCAGATTAAGCTTGAACACAAGGGGGGAACTGGGATTAAAAACAAATGACAGTTACATTAAACCCAGAGGACAAGGGAAGCGCCTTATGTGGCCTTGTGTGAGGGGGAAGCAAACGATTTTTATTTTTGGATCATGTGGGAGAGGGGGAGAGGGAGACAGACAATATGTCATATGTGGATACTACTTGAGACAATGAGACCCAATCTGACCATACAAAGCTGATCATCTGGGCTGTCCTCACAGAGGTCTATGTGATCCAACATCAGTTGGTGACAAGGCATCCTTTGTCTGTCTCTATGAATGCAATTTAAACAGATGTCTATGAGAAGATAATTAAAGCAACAAAATTCAGACATTCAAGGAGCCCAAATACAAAAGTTCAAATTTCCAGTTGGAACTGACTACTTGAACAACTCAGATATTCGTTCTATAAGGTTACTACTAAGCATGTAAATGCTTTGTCTGATTTCCTGCACAAACTGAGTAAGATGGTTTCTAATGAGCATGCAAACATGATGACTAACAGGTAGAGCTGTCAATGACAACACATACTAAAGCACTGATCACACTCTGGGACAGACGTGGGTATGGACATGCGTACGCTTACAATCTATACATGAGTCTGCAATGGAACCTGCGTCTACAGCACAGCTGCAACACAGTGATGCTGCTGAGCCATTTGCAAAAAATATTCAGGGATAAACAAGTCAATACAGCAACAATGCAGATGCTGGTTTCCTGGAAAGTGTGTAATTACAAGGGTTTCAGTGAAGTGACTGATATTAACAGGAACGTCAACATTTATGTGCTATCCAAGATGGCAGCGTTTGACATTCACGCTGTTTAATATCTGGGTGGCAACTTTCAGACAATTAGCTATTTCTTTCTAAAAAGGAAGTATACATTGCATTTAAGATTTAAACACAGAATGAGTTTACTTTGAGGCAGCAAGACTCCTCTACTAAGCTGTTATGAGTGGGGAAAATCTAGAGGATTATACTGTAAATACTGGACAACTGAACACTTTAATTTTACAGTTTTGAGTTTTAATTTCATGATTTCTGTAAACCTTAATAAATGCTTCTCAGACATTCCAGTTGTTTCAGAGAAGGCTGAAACAAAACTAAACCCATTAATCAAGGCTGTATAACATGTAAAACTGTGGTGTAACTGTACAACAACTGATATGAAGGTCAGTGGAGAAAGACAAACTTTTCATTCTTTGGTTAGCTACTGCTTCAATGGATTATCCACCTGGGAGTTAGCAGTCCTAACTTTTCAATAATGTCAGTAGACTACTTAATTAGTAGTCTACTGAATGATTATTTTGGGAACACTGTACAAAGCCAAGCAAGTTAAAATCCAAGCGTGTCTCCACTGAGTTCTTTGACTCTTCCACGGTCCTCTACTCTTTAGTCTTCCTTCTCTCCTATCCTCTTTCATGTCCGACTATTTTTGTCTTCTGATTCTTCCTTCATTTTTGGGCAGCTGCAGGCTAAGCAAACCCCCCTCCCCCAATACACACACACACAGACACACATATACACGCATACCCACCTCTCCCCTCAGTTATAATTATAGACGTGTTGGAGGACAATAAGTGACATCATTGTTTTGTTTTCACATTACTCTCTGATGCTAGGTCTGAGTCATAAATGCTAACTTAGTGTGCAGTTAAGCAAAGAATTTACTAACTTAGCTCTCCAAAAGAAATCTAAGAGGACATATTGTGGCTTTAGAACCTCAGAAGTGCACCTGAATGCTGAGTTGAATACATAATCATGCATGTGCTTGGTTACACATAGCCACATAGGTTTAAGAAGTTAGAAATTAATGCAAATGCGATTTCTGGTTAAAAACACTAAGATTTTAAATTGTTAAGATCACCATTTTTCTTCTATATTTAAAAAACTGAATATGACCAAGCTATATCTGATTTCCAGGCCTGATTAGAGGCCATAAATTCCAACCATAATTCACAGAGCGAAATAAAGCAAAATGCAATTTTCTCTGGACCTAAATTCATCGGCTACCGTGTGTCAAGTCGGTTGCATGGGACCAGGCCTTTATTCTCCACTGCCTACCGTGTGGAGAGACCATTAGTATAGTGTTTATAACCGGCTCAACAATTCAGACCCCCTCCCAAAACATGCACACACCAAGTGAAAACCTACTAACAAGATGTTCGCAGCTGAGAGCCATTTACTGCCATACTGCAAACACAAGCATACACACAAACACAAAGCAGTAATGTTAATCCATGGCAGCACTGGTTGTGTTTTGACTCAGGCCTCATTATCACTGACCTTTACTAATCTGAGTTCTGGGAGGAAGCCACTCAGATACAACCAGATGGAATTTTACACAGTACGGTTCACAAAGTAACCCTAAAGGAGTGTCGCACATGAAGTGAGTGCTACACACAGCTATCAAGAGACAGCTGAACCCAAACGCAAGATAGGCAAACACAGGCAAAAACGTCATCGACAGCAGAGATGTAAAGAAGGGGGTAATAAAACACTGTTTGGAAAGTAACATGATAAGCTAGGCTTACTCTGCCTGTTTTTACCCTGCTAAACACATTGCCGTACATTACATGGCCTTCTATCACCGTTTATGTCGCTAGGCCTTATTAGAGGCTTTTTTAGAGATTTTTTTTTAGTGGGAGGCACAGGTCATTATTATAAGTTGTTATTGCAGATTGCTTTTTTTTTTAATTTTTAAATACCACATCACAACCTGCTGTTAACAATTAAATGTAATCACACTGTTTCCTCTCATTTGAAATAATTAACCACAAATTAAGAGTTAATAGCTGCAAACAGTTTATAAGGTTACGGTTACAAGGTCTTAACACTTGCTATGTGTAAGGTGTGCAGGGCATCTGTGGGGATGGAGAGGTGGGGCTCAACACAAGAATAAGAAGAGAGAAAGAACAATCACAAACACTGTAACAAATAAAGATGGCGATCAATGACAATATACATAATAATTTAAAACAAACTGTTAAGGCACTTATTTCCCTGGGTAATTTTGACAGAGCTAATTACAGCTCCAAACACTGGTTTGATCAGTTCTCTGATAAATAGGTCCCTTGCAGATTAACACCTTGTGGGGTAACAGCAGAAGTGAAAAGCTTTGAAGCTGAAAGCTTTGGCTAACTTGAGGGACAGGAAACCACTTACACTGACACGTAGTCTTAATTTGAGGCCTGTACATTCAAAGAAAAAAAGAAAATACACAAGAACTGTAAGGTCAGCTAGACCCCATGAGTTCATTATAAGCGCTATTGTAATGTCAGCTACATGTAAGCTTACTATTGTCCTTGTAAGATGCCGGCATATAACTAATTTGACATGTAACAGGCTGGGGAAAGTGCTGTTTATAATGAACCACCTGCTGTTATTTGCTGGAAAGATGAGTGCCGTTAATGAGACCATGATTCCCGTTAACTACACTTGTCTAAGTTAATCTTGTTTATTAAGTAATTCTGTCGAAATGGGCTTAACTTGACTTGACTTCTTCAGCTTTATTTTCTGCCTCATCAATCTGCTCTTTACCACTATCCCTGACAGCAGCACTGCGACTCCACTTGTGTGCTACTTTGTGTTGCTCTATGAATCAATATTCGATTTCATGGTGGAACACAAATGGTAAAACTTTTTTTTTTGCAGTAAACATTCCCCATTTAAACAACATTTGAAGATTCAATCCTCAATCTCAATTTAACTCAATCAATAAGATATTTTTCCTCCACTGCAATTTACCAACCAAAGCTATAAGTGCAACAAGCAAGCTCAAAACAATCAGGGTCTTTACTGGATACATAACACAATAACATACAAAAGCTGCTGCATTATACAGAAATTTGTGGGTGGGAAGACGCGCGCGCACACACCTCCCGAGTCTAGGTCGTGATGGCAGTGTTGCCATGGAGATTTGTCGCTTGCTGAATCCTGCCCTCTGTCTCAGTGTTGGTTTGTATTTCTTTCATCCTTCCTTCATCTCCTGCTCCCTCCCTCATTCCCCTCCTTCTTTTTCCCTACCATGCTATTCATATGTTTATGTTTCTATTTATACTCCTCTTTAATGCCACGGTGGGTTTCCAGAAGAAAAAAAAATATATGTGACAATGGGGTTTGTTTAGTTTTGTCACTGAACAGGAGCATGCAGTGTGCAATATCCCAATATTACCATACGGTGGATTATCTGTGGATGGTCCAACTTAGCACAGCTGTAGCTTTTAAGTTGCCATTACATAAAAATACAAGTAAGGGTGCAACAACAGCTGCTAACTAGAACTACCAGCTAAATTACAAGAAACCCCCAAAAGGGAATAACTTTGAAAGGACGCGTGTAAAACAACCACTCTGATGAGAGGGAAATTAAAAAGGACACAAGTTAAAAAGCTGCCAAAAGCCTCTTAGAAATGATACTGCACCTGTTTGACAGTACTTCTGATTCAATACATAATGAAAAGCTAGTTAAACAGGACCAAGCCTTACAGAGTTTTGCATAAGTGTATTTTTGGTAAAGGATGGAAATAAAATGAGCAAATACAGCACGTTTTACACTACAGTCACATGCATACAATGTGAAAATGCACTGGCTCAGTTCAGTAGGGATCCAATTTTGCAAGCTAGAAAAGTAAAAATCTGAAGATATACAGCCTATAATTGATTATCTACCCTTTCTAGTTCTGCTTAACTTTGAACACATTAGCTTTTGACAAGTTTAACCTTACTTTGCCCTCTTCCACCACATCAACGGAGAAACATCAGCAGATCTTGTTTTTTAATGTTACCAGCTTCTTCTTTTATTGAACGTAAACTTGCTAAAAACAACCAGAGTTCATGTTTCTTTATTAAAAATCTGTAAAACATTAACTTTCTGATAGTGGTCTCTGTTGCTGAATTTCCAGATCTAAGGGTTTTTTTTTAACATTTAACTTACCCATTATGGGCTAAAACAGAACCAGTTGAATCTTAAACCCTGTTTAACCCAAACTATTACATTATAGCTTGTCTACCACCAGTGTCTAAACACAAAGCAACAACTCCTGATGTGTGCTTCCAGGTGTATCACTGCAACGCGGGACAAAAAGTCCTTTAATATCAGTGAACTGCTGAATATTTCATATGAGTTTCATAACTTAGTTAACTTCTTGCTTGCATGCTCCTTTGTTGCCTCTTCTAAAACTCTCCAAGGCAGTGTATAATATAAAGCAAAGCTATATAGTATACTAGCTTTGCAAACGGTCCACCACACGCACAAGTAAATTTTTGTGAGGCCCCTTACTTTAGCAAGGTGGTGTCACGCCGGGTCTCAGTTTGCTGTGAATGTAGTGTTGTGTGTGTTCTCTTGAACTGGATTACCCTAACTCCCTAGGTATGTGTATATATGTGTGTGTGAGTGTGAGAAATCAATTCAGAGCTCCTGTTTGCTCTGTTGCTGCCACAGTTGGGACACATTGCACAGCGCTTTCTTGCGTGCCTTTGTTCTGCTGCTATGCAACTCTATGTGTGTGAGCAGTGCATGTGAACCACCTAGGGATGGGTTCCATTTTGGATCCGGTTCCAAGTTGGGAAAATACAGGGATTTATTAAGCTCTGCAGCCAGTGAATCTCTTATCGAATCTTTCATTCACATTTCTGTTTAGTTAGTCTCTTTTGCCTCTCTCTCGATGATACAAATGCACGAGGTTAGGTTAACTGGTGAATCTAAATGACCTACAGGTCTGACTGTGAGCATGAATTGTTTGTCTTACTCTACATGCCAGCCATGTAAATGACTCTCGGGCCAATGACAGCTAGGACAGGCTCAAGTCCTTAGATCACAACTAAAATTACCGTGTTAAAGTTAAAGTGATTAGAAGAAGGCAGACTCTTAAATATCACATTACATCTTGTGTTATACAGAACAATTGAAAAACTTCTGAACTATAATCTTGTCTTCATTCTCCACCAAACAAACCTTCCTCACCAAAAGACTCGGTGAGGGATTTGAAAGGATTTAGATTTGATAAAATCAAGCCCCATCCCTAAAACCACCTGAGAGAAGTTTTCACAGGGTGGCTGATTTGAAAAGCTGGAAAATACATGTATGAATCAGTGGAACACAGGTTTTCTCTGAGTGTGTATTGGTGAAGTACACTTCGAACAGCAAATGCCAGATGCTTAATTTGGCTGTAGCTGGGGTCGTTATCAAATGATTTAACTGATCACAAGATGAGATGCACCCGGATCTGAGTGGCTTACCACCTCGGCTCAACAATTTCCTGTGGGAACCCTGGGATAGTGGCTCTGAGAGTAAATAAATGGTATTATGCATTTGTTGGACTCCACACACACCAACTAGAACTAGAAAAGAAAAACTCGGCAAGTAACAGAACATTTATTCCATTCAAGAAATACAAAGGTCGAATTTTTAACATGGAAAATGCCAATTTAAAACCGTGTTAGAGGAGGAGAGCTATCTCTATCAACGGATGAATTAGACGTGATGTTTTGCCTGATTGCAAAGCCAAATCTGTCTTTGGGGATACATTTAGTTACGCAAATGGGTTCAAGAAACTAGACTGTAATATCTTTTGCATGTCCACACAATTAATCAAAGTAGGGAAATTATTTGACTGATCATGGTAGCTTGCTTGTTCCAGCTTTCCACTGTGTGATTTGAACCCCAAATAACCCAATTTCGCATCTCTGAATCAGAGTGACTCAGCAGAGATCAGAAAGTTTCCACCAATGGACACAGCTAATCCTGCAGGACAGCAGTGGTATAATGACTGAGAATAAAGCCTCAGTCAAGTTGCCCACATACATTTTAAACTAGTTTTGTTTCAAAGACTGTTAAGTAAGTAAATCAAGTTGTAGTGTATGAATCAGTACAACAAAGAGCTCTGACTGTGTTAGCCTAGGGAAATATTTTTTCAGTAATAAGCAACATTACTACAACTTGCAGCACTTGAATGTTCTTGTTTGCATTCAAGCTGCAAACAAGAACAGCCTGAATGTTTGCCACCAACTATATAGCGTTCTTGAACATTGACTACTTTTCTGTACTTTTCTTTTTTGTCTTTATTCTACTAGCTATTTTTTCTTTATTAGAATGAAACAAACCACAGTCTGAAAAAAGAAACTCATTTTGGTTTGCAGGTAATCTATTTTTGAATATTTATCAGTTCTCAAGTGTATTTACCTCCCTTTTCCAAGGCATCAAAACATACATATTAAATCGCGAAGTATTGACATTGGCTGACATCAGAAGACTAAACAGGAAGGCCAAATTACATCGAGGCAGAGAGAGAAGAGAGAGAAATCCACACTCCTTCACCTGAATGACGCCAAGTCCTTCAAATCGCAGGTCTACGGTTAACTGCCACACCTACCACTCAGCTCAACTGGAAAGGCCTGTTCTACCCAGCTCCCTCAGACAATCCAACACACACATACAAAGCACTGAAAGTCACTGCATTGTTGATTAAACACCTAGGCAGCACCTACTTGTCCCATATTTATGCGCTCAGTGGAACTCCAGGTAAAAATGGCTGACAGAATAAATCAAACTTTAATTCCAGTCCAATTAACAGCTAACTGCAAGTATTTGTGTGTGAGGGAAAAATGAGGGACTGCTGGTGTGTGAGTGCCGACAAGAAAAAATGTGAATGTGATGGAGTGAATGATCTTGTGTGAGTGTGTATGTGTGTGTGTTCGAGACAGGTTCTCTGTTGCTAGGGCCCTGGCTAGCTTTGTCTTTCTGTTCATCTGCCTAGTGACTGGCCTGGTAAGGAGAGAGGGATCATTTATTGTTTCCTGGGCGTAACAGGGCGCACGTGTACATGTGTGCACACGTGCGTGTGCTATAGATTGCTTACAAGATGACTCACTCAACGAGAGCATGGATGAAGGATAGGCAAAAGGTGCACACCGGAATTTAAAAAAAACAAACAAAAAACACCAACATACCTGTATCAATGCACTGACACATTCAGTGATTCTCTCTGATCAGTATTGAATTTCCAGCTCAACAGCTTGCTGGGAGATTCTCTGCCAGGCTTTCACACTCCCAAGGTGTCAGATGAAATACATCAAACTGTGCTCGGCTACACTCATGTTTTCCAAAACTGTGTTTGCTTAGTCTTTTGTGGCGGTGTGGCTTGACGGCATTTTGAGTCTGCAACCATCACCGTTTCAGTCCTGATGGCAGTTACAAAGGTCAAACTAGAACAGAACAAAAATTCCAGCAGATATAAAGACAAAATTTTTACTTAATGAATAAGTAAATGGATACTGCATCTAGCATCTCTCCAGTCCTACAAGTTAGGGATGGGAATTGATAAAATTTTGTTGATACTGTTATTGATTTTGTTCATTCCTAATCAATTTTCTCTGGGAAAAAAAGTAAGCCTACACAAGATTTCAGCATCAAGGCAACTCTTTTACTGTCTGAATACAGGGTAGAAACAAAGCAGGAAAAGGCATGCACGTGACTCAGGTGTATATGAAATGAGAGAATATTTGTACAGCATTCTTTTTCATGTAGGTTTTCAATGAAAAAACGTGCTAAGTCTGCCTGTGTGGTGCTAGCGTTATAATAACATAGGATATTTACACTCAGTAACAGACACAGTGTTTCCCACAGGCTTAAAATTTACTTGTGGCCATGGGTGGTGTGGTGTGTGACCGATGTGCATGCAGACTCATGCAGTTTAAAGGAGCAGAATGTAACCTAGGCTATTTTCTGTGGCTACAATTTACATCCCCTAAACCTCTCTCATGCAGGCTATTGGTAGACACTAGCTAAGCAGCTGCAATCAGACAAGCAGACACATGTGGCCAAAAATAAGGTTCATTTGAAAAGTAAGAAATAAGGCATTCTAATGTAAGATTTACCTACATTTAGCTGAAACTGAGTGATTTTATCTACCTGGGCAGGCCTTAATCTACCTGCCGCCCGTGTAGAGCCTACACATGGGAAAATCTGAGGACATACAGAGGAGGACATATTGTTTTGCAATGCACAGCTGTCAGGAAAACATGTCGGCATCAATAAAGGGAACGGAGACATCTGATTCTCTTGATTTGGACTATTTGGAACCGGTTCTCAACTGGAGCCGCTTCTTCATTCCCATCCCTATCCACAATCAATTCCAAGAAATCAGAGGTAATTTTCTTTTCCTTGGACATAAGGCCTGGGGGACCAAGTATGGTGGGGCCATTTAAAATACCACAGCCTTTCATGTCTTCGTATGGGCCATCTTGTGATTTGTGCTTTATTTCCTTGATCCTCATTTTATTTCCTTTGGGGACGCAGGGTCCTGTATAAATAAACCTTGGCTAAACCGAGTGTAAACACTAAAATAAAGCCCTAAATGTAGTTTACCTAGTTGCAAATTTTCAGTATATGACTTCTACAGTGAGGAAATGTCTCGCTAGGACAAATTAATGGTTTAAATCCTTCACACCTCAGTGTGGGGAGGATCCAGCTTGTTCGGTTAGTGAGAAACTACCTAAACAATAAAATGGAGGATGAGGTAACAACTGAAGAGGCAGACCAGTATTTCTAGCTGCATTAGTCTGTCTTTTCACAAGAAGTGGCTCAATGAATAGACAGGGAACATTGTAAAACAGGAAATCAGACAATCAAGTGATCATGTCTGGGGAAGTGCACAAATAGAACAAACTACAGCAAATATTTTAAACAACATAAGTAACGCAGAGCCTCATTTTGAACAAATCTGCTGCATTCATTTAACATAAAAATTTCTGACGCAAAATATATTCTTTGTATTTGTTTTACCTGTTTTATCACTGGATCATGTGCATATTCCAGGTTTTCAGACTGGTGTCACACTCTTATATTCAAATAAGTTCCTCAAACTAACAGTCCCTAGCAAACCTTGTGCAGCATGGCAACATGTCAGATCAAAGCCAATCAAGACACTGCCGTTTCACACCGTCAGAAAGATGTCACAAGTCACTTCTCTACTTTTGACAGCTCTCTTATGATATGTGCCCAGCAACTGTTTATAATGACAGGATGGTACTCTGTCTTGGTCAGTAACTTACTCCACAACCTCCGCTCTGCTCCAGACTTTTAGAACCTTTAGAACCATTTACTTACAGCTTAGTTTGCCGGTCATGTGTACAAAAGTTCTGCAAACTTTCCACGTCAAGTAAATCACCGTTAGGTTAACATGATGTAAAATATCAAAAAGAACCTTTGGGCAACCAGCATTTGACAGAAACAGAAGCAGTCCTGTCAACACTCAGCCCGCCCTTATGTTCGGTGCCATTTTGTCCTGTATCTTGAGACCCGACACCAAAGGCTTTCTATACATGGCCTTTAAAACAGACTGTGTTTGTGTGGACATATCTATCCATGACCTTTTGCCTACAAACCCAGTCAGGGAATTGCCATGACCCCAAACTTTTTTTCTTACACCCCTAAATCTGCTCTCGATGCTGTGGGATGAGGAAAGACCCATTCAGACCAACAGCAAAACTACAACTTTACAACACACGGGGCTATGCTTGTACAGGCACATTGCTAAAGCGTACACAAACAGGGCCTACCAGGAAGTTCAGTTTGAGCGTTATTAATCACCAAGATATTGTACTTTGGTTTATACTCTTATGAGCCTGAGTGTACAACTGTGGCAAGTTATTGCAGCAGGGGTAAGTCTCCCTTCCATCTTCATGGGGCTTGTGGTACAATGCTGCATACTACAAGGTAGGTTACCAGATATGTACGATTGCAAGTATTTGACTGGCCAAGACAGTCTGTTGTTGGATAATGTTGCACCGTGCTGTGGCCAAATTAGAGCCAGCTCTAACTTTTTTGATAAATTACTGTTTTTATTTACCAAGGCCCGCTGCAGAGGCCAACACAGTGGTTTCATTGAGTTCAATGAGGAAGTCAGCTCAGATTGAAGGTTGACACTCATATTTGTACAAGCGTGTTTTATACCAGTATGTTCACAAAACTTTAACTATGACATCAACCTTCAAAACAGCACTGGAAACGAAGAGGCATTGTGTGTACACGTATGGGGAAGCTGTAGTCAAAGACTTATATAGTCAACAGTATTGTTTCTGACCTCCGTTCCAGGTAAGGGTGTAACCATGTAAGAACATGCATGTGTCATTCTGTGTGTGTGGATTTATTTGCCTACACCCACCTACATACCAGTTCTGCAGCTGATTTGCTTTCCTATATATTTTAAGGGACGCATTGATCCACAGTGTGAGGCAAACCATCACACACCCGCTGACACATGCAGTGAGATCATGGTATCATCAGACAGCTTCTGTCAGCATTTTATTTGTGAAAGAAGCAATGACAGACAAAATCTTTGAAGCTTTGAGTCTCCAACACCATGAAGTTTTCCTACTGGCTGGTGAGAGCAGCTCTGTAGTGTGTTTGGCTTTACAGCTGCCATTTACACACGTGGGTTAGGATTTCAATGTTCCAGATACAAAACAGTTTGACAGGGGTTATATACCATTTAACTACACTCCCCTTACCTTTTATTATTTGATATTTCTTTAATAACCATTGTCAAACGATATTAACTTATATTTCATAACTGTTTCAGCCAATTGCCTTTTGTGTGTGTAAAACAGCTCTATTTATGTTGCTACACTCTTTTATGCTACTAATCAATCTACCACCGCAGCTACATTAATATACCTTTGGATACTCAAGCAACACAAATATGGAAATGAGTTCAGCTTCACACACACACACACACACACACACACACACACACACACACACACACACACATCATGTAACACTGTCAAGCTGCATATATACAATTTTTTTTCCATCAGTGCTCATAGGAGATTTGTCATGTAAAGAACACACACATCACATGATGCCTGTCAATAGTTGACTCAGTAATGCAAGTCATGGTGTGTATAGGAAACTGGGACGGTTTTCATGTGTGTATATGTGGCTTCCTCATCCTACAGTCAATCTACAGATAAAGCTGTCAACACGATTTAGACAGATACTGTAGTCCTGGGAGCCGGGGCTTTGTTCCAGCGTTCTAATAATGATTTACAGTGCAGAGCCAAGGGGTTTCTTTGTCTTTTAAACTTTTAAGGATGCTACCAAAGCATTTCAGTACTCAAAAGAATGGAAACACAGCATCTTCCTGAATCTCCTGCTCCAAAAAGCCATTGAAATTTTGATACATGTATTGATGAAACAGAATGTATTATTTGTTTAGGAGCCCTCCTGCCTCCGGATAGAGGTCAGTAGTTTCAGAGCAAAGGAGGATGCTTCTAAAATTGAAGTCTGCATCTGTTTGAGGAGTGAATACAAATTATTTATGAATCACTGAATCCTATGTTGTGTTTCTTACAATTTCGCATTTGCACCAAAAGGTGTGAAAGACCACTTCGTCATAGCAAACATCTACACAGAACTTCTAGTTTTGTAGTATTTTCAAGGTTGCAATGTCAAGACTGACCTGCACATACAAACCTACAAACACCACTAGATTGTTTTAGATTTAACAATGGATTATCAGTGTTTCCCAAGGCCTAAAGTACAAACAGAACACATCACACTATTGTGCGATAGTGAGCTAATGAAGCATTAGGCTAATATGCGGATGCTGGGCTTCTGTGCTGTCAGCTAAATAAAATTCATGTGGAGCTGGCTCACAGGTTTGTCTCTATGTCAACAAGTCACACTGATGAAAAGTCAGGCAGGAGGACGTGCCCCAGCACACAGACTAAACAGAAACCTAAATTTGTTCTCCTATTCTGCAAGGAGTGGGAAATCCAGTGCGAGTGCGTAGGCAAGCTGGTGAATCACTGCTGTGTGGCAAAGACAACAGAGACAGAGAAAAAAGCAAAGAGACAAGCAGAGACTGTGGAAGGCCAAACAAGGCCTCTCTCCAAGGCAGACAATAATTTCATACTTAAGTAAATTTATTGGTGAATATCGACTTTAACATTATTTGGGAGAATTATCTTAGAGGTACATCTTACCTGCCCGGTCGAATTTTCAATGACTTGCACCATTGGGGTCCTTGTTGACATTTTTGAAAGACTTGGCGTTGCCAAAAAGGGGAGAGGAACTGTGAAACAAGAACGAATCTTCAGTGTCTATTGTGCATTTAAAACTTGGGTAGCTGATGGTAGAGGGAATTTCCAACAGATGTCCAGTGCTAGCCAGCTAGCAGCACGACAAATAGACCGTGAATCAACAAGTTGAGTCCCACATCAGCGGTAGCCGAGTTAGCCAGCTAGCTAGAAACTAGCTAGCAGCAACCGCACGTCCCATGTTTGTCAACAAGCACAAAACAGGAAAATGAAAAGGTCTTCTTCAGCTTCGGTCTGGTTGTGAAAACATCCAGTTCCCAATTAGCAATTATCAGCGTCGATGGTGGCCAGGGAGCTAACAACCTGATGCTGTGACGTTTTGGACAGCTAGCTACTTGGGCTAGCTAGAAGAAAAGTTGGGCAAGGGTTGTACTGAACCAGACAAGGTTCAATTAGGTGGCTAACATGCTAACCCTTAAGGTTGCTAACTAACGTATGAGGAAGCCCCGACTGTCGCCGCAATCTACAACAAATGTATATCCAGCGTCGTTTTCATTACGCAGTTTCGTCGTCTATCTTCTTTTTTGTGACTGAGACGTTTCCTTTCAGGTCTGAAATCAGGTCCGGTGTCTACAAACTTTCAGGCCAAAGTTATTCCCGGTGAGGTCTCGACCTTCCCAACTGACACAAAACAATTCAAAATGTACCCAGCGAGATATCCAGGGTAGGGTATCCGGAAAAAATAAAAGCAGCACCATATAAAATGGTCACATGGCAGGTGTGAAACTCGAATTAATTTGTTGCGCTAGCCAACTGCCTGGCCGATAGCAGCCCATGTAGCTAGCTAATTCAGTGTTTCTTCCGAAGCAGAGCTAGCTAGTTAGCTTATCCTCCAGCGGCCGCAGCGGCGGTGACTGCCACAGGGCAACCCACAAAACTCAAAATCCACGGAAATCACCGGCGCTCTTCCCTCTGTTGCGTGATTGGAATAAGGTCGTTCACCACTGCTGCACTGCAGTGTGGCGATATACCAGTTCGTCGTGTCGGTTCACCGACTGCTATTATTCCCGTGACCAGTCGACTAAAGGAGGAATCATCAAGTTGTAAAATCCATTATCGGTAAACTGGGGTTTTCTTTTTCGGAGGTGCGTGCCACGGGCGACAGGGGGAGAGAGGCGAGGAGCAGCGCCCGAATGCAGTCTATGCGCACGATCCTGCCCTGATACCGGAACAAGCTCGCGGTAACATGGCTGCTTGCACCACGACTGAAGGAGGAGGATTTGGGTAGGGATGGGGTTCGTTCCGTGTTCGGCTCTACTCGGTTTTCTCCGAGCATTCACTGGTGACCGCAATTCTTCCAGGTTGCTAAATGGCAGGTGCAGTGTCACCAAGGATTCTGTATTTACCAGGAGAAACTCCTGCATTTCTGTGTCCTCCACAATATCTGCATAGTTCCTACAGGACGCCTTCATAACTGAAACATATTCCCGAGGGATTTTTTTTTTTTGCAAAGTGAAACCTAACTTACATAAGATAAACCCCCAAACACCTGAACTCAAGGGTTTGGCATTTGCTTTTTTAGTACTTAGTATTAGTATTATACCATCAAAGTATAATATCATCGGGGTTGTGCATTTCTACTTAATCCTGGACTTTATCATGTAGAGGGGCCTTGTGTCCAAATCTAGTCCTCGATTTTTGCCCTGGACCCCCTAGACAAGTTAATCTATGTTTATTGTAATAATAATACATAACATCTGCAGTGAATTTGACAGACTGATTTATTTATTCAGTCCAAAGAGACAGCTAACTTCATGTTTTTTACATTCATGCATAAAGCCACAGTGTTACACTACAGTACAAAACACATGGAGAATACATAGGAAACTTCAAACCCTCAGGCCTACAGTTGGTCTGGCTCACTATTTTTGACAGTAAAATAGTGATAAATCATCAAGTGCAACACAAAGTTCAGTTTATGTCAGTTACTGAACTTTACAATGTAACAGATGAAACTTGGTGCAAACATGAAATAAAACTCAATTATGGAAAATTTTCACATTTTCATTCAATAAAAATGAATATAACAGATATTAACCCACAATACAACTCAACAAATACCCTTTTCTGTACTTGTAACTAAGGGGGTCTTTCATGTTTATAGTTTGGTTTCTGTGCCCACTTTTTTCAGCATCGTCCCAGGACGCTTTCTTCAAGTATTCACTGCTGATCGTAGTTAAAGTGGCTGCTAGTTAGTTGAGTTATCACATCACAAAATTTCTCCTTTTGTTAGCTACACAGACTTTGGGTGGAAATTCCCAACAATCCCTGTTTTATATAATTTAACTGAGGCCATACACAATAAGAAATAAATATAGTCAAATTATGCTTTGACTTCACAGCTGTAAAAATAAAGTGTCATTTGTAAATACATACCCATGACATCCATAAGTGTTACTGTGAGATGCTGACAGCTGGCATAGACATTTTCAAGTTACTTAGCAACAGCCGTGGACTGACAAAGATAATATGGCTGCTGCTGGAAGTGGTGATGTCTGAACTCTGTCAGTCATGAGGCCTGCAGAGACTAGTCACAATACCAAATACTCACCATTCACACAATGTGAGGATGTTGTGGAGAAAATAAAAAAGAAATCAGGAAATGAAGGGGTATGAGAGGCTCGTTAGTAATGGCTGGGAGTGAATCCAACTCGCAGGATTTCCCGATGAAACAAGGGAAAAAATCACACCCCTGGTGATGGAAGGAGTGCGCTCAAGGGTATATACACTGTTACAGGAGACAAACACGGCTGTTTTCAGTGAAGAACAGTGTGTTCGTGATCACTACTCATCTAGTTACTGTACCAGAGAGAATCCCTGGGTGCTTCTTCTGACTTATCTATCAGTATACACTTAAACATCGATCCTCTTTTTCTTTTTCAGTGTGTTGGAGCATGTCCAATTTGATGGTGGACCACAGGAGAGTGGAGGTCACCCACAGTGGGAACAACACTTTTTTAAAAAAAATAATGTTTTAAAATACCACAACAACTCATGTTAAAAATGTAGATAAATTCGTGATCACTTGAACTCACTGACTCTACATTTTTTTATGATTTGCCGTGAGCAGTTTGAGTCTAGTTTGATGGTGGGAAAAATGTGCTGAAGTGTCGCCATCTGCAGGATGCATGAAGATATTGCAGTACAATTTGTCTATGTACACAGTAAAAAATATATATCCCACAGACTATTACCTCCTGTGAGCCCCATAAATACTTGGGCGGAAACACTTTTTTTTGGCCACCATACTCCTGTTTTGTTGTGGAGAAGAAATCACACACTGAGTAGGTGGTTGAGCTGCAGACAGTTAATTGCAACTGATTTGAGGGTATTTTAAGTTTCATTGGATGAACATTAAAAAACATACCAGCCTTTTTTTTTTTTTTTTTTTTAATCTCCTGTCTCCTATTTAAGGCTGCCAAATGGATCTGGCCAGATTGAGACTGTAATAACTGTTAACTGTCTTTAAAACATAGCCAGTGCTTTTCTCTGCAGAGACTGGCAACCTATACACATCACCAGACCTGAAACATTATTGTCAAGCTCTCCTGGTGACACATCTTAGGAATCTGATAATCAAGGCATCTTACTCACAAACTTATGAGTCTCATTTTGTGTATAAAGATATGTACCAACCAGGGAGTTCACAGAGTTTTGACTTCCTTGCACAAAGCCTTCCTCTTCTTTCTACAGTGTCTTTTTTTTCTCTTTACTTTATCTAGTCATCAATAAAAGCAACTCAAAATTGAATACTGACCCTGGAATTCAATTAATCTTTGGCGATAAACCTACTTTAATTGTAAAATTTGTATTGTAAAAGTATTTGCAGATACATTGGGGCAGGAAAAATTGACAAAAAGTTATTTAATAATGCATTTTCTTTACAGTACCTAATTATGACAAAAGTAATGAAGAATTGCTTCACAGCTTATTAAGGGCAATGAATAGTTTATAATTTGCAGTGAAAGAATCAAGTGGAAAAACGCTTCCACACGTTTCCACATCTTATAAAGGGAAACGAGGAAAGTGATTTGTTTTTGACTGAATATTTGGAGGAAGCCAGGCTTCCTTTGCATCACCAGAGGAAATGCCACCAGAGTAGGTGAAAACATTATCAACTGATCTTGCCAGTCTGTTTTCTAGAAAGATACCAAAATAGTGGAAACTAAACGTGCCCTCTCTTGTTCTTTGACTCACATTGTCCCAAGCTTTTTCAGGGATTTTTTTTCCATCTTGATTTGGGCTTTCCTGACTCCACTGAGGTGAAGGAGGTCAGAAGGTCGCAGTTACTAACTGGCCACAGGACTCAGACTACATCAGCATCCATGCTTTTCAACTCTGCTGTTTAATTAGTCATAAATAGCCATGATCGTTATCACCCACCCATCCATGACACCCATATCAGCTGTTCAGCGAAAACAAAGACTATCCCTCTCAAGCTCCACTACTCTTTTATTAAAATGTCTCCACTTAACTCTGACTCTTTGAAGATAACATCAGTGCCTCTGCTCATCTGACATTAGCCCATGCTAGTGTTGAGCTACTGGGCCAGCAGGGATGTTATTAAGAGGTCTTTCTCTTTAAAGTATCATACCTCATTTAATTTACATTGGTTTGACACCTTACAGTTTTATGTAAAAATGAAATAGGTGGTAAACTGAGTCTTAGTGTGTTTAACCTTCTGTGGATCTCTGTGCATGAGCCTTACTTTCTCTGTAGGGACGTTAATGTCCAGAATAACATCATGCATCAAAGAGTCAGTGCAGAAATTCAAATGTTTATTAAGTAAAGACAGGAGCCAAGTGCAAAACTGAACCGCACAGAAACATGAGTAGAGATTTTTCAACTAAATCACACGCAACAGTTTGAAGATGATAAGTTTGAACATAATAAAATACGGTTTATGCATTTGCAGCTGTCAGGAGCATATTCCAAATGACCAGTGCTAGTGAAAGACTCAGTTATTTATAAAAAACAGAAAAAAAGACACATATTTAATTTTTCAAAATGAAAATATAATTTGTACCTGAGGAAAAACCTGAGGCTTTAAACTATGTACATAAAACTGAAATAAAATCCTAAATGACTTGATCTGAAATGTTTTATGTTGTTATTTTGTGTGACAAAGATCTTTGTTTCTATTATAACAGAAAAAAAATCCCACTATTCTTTAAAGTTTGTTTTTTTTAAAAAATATCTTAGTCCTGTTTCGCACTACATGAGAAATGTTTCCAAATATTTATATTTAAATATTTTGTGAGATTTATATTCAAGAAAATGCCCAAAATGTACATACATAAGTACTTACATGCACATTTTTCAGAAATAAAAATGTAAAAACCCTTTAAAAAACACCAGTGAAAGAAGAAAGAGATCATTCAAGAAAAGAAAAAAAAAAGACAAACTATAGGAATATAAATAATAAAAGGGCAATGTGGGGGTGTTGATGTTCACATCCAGTCAGGGAGTGAGGATTCACCTCTGACTCACCCTCTTTAAATAGCACCGAGCAGTTCCTCCACAGCGACAGTCGTCAGGTCGGAGTAGAAGTTGCCCTCGTTGTCTCCGCCTCCGAACACCAGCAGAGTTCTGCCGACGAAGCCTGAGCTCACATCCGCGTCTTCGTCCTCCTCTGAGAAACGGTGGAGACTGGCTGTATCCATGGCGATGAGGGAGTGCCCCGCCCTGGGGATGGAGAGCTGAGGGAGCGTCACCTCTGTCCAGCTGTTGGTGTCTGAACCAACAAAACAAACACAAAAAGTCATCATCCATTCATAGGCATACAAGTCAAGTACAAGTACAATCATTGTTTTATTAGTTTTTTTGGTAATTCTTTTTTGAGTTGAGCAGTTAAGGATATTCTCTTAATAATCTGATGTGTGTGTGTGTGTGTGACAGTGAGCTGCTTCTCACCTATATCAAAGATGAAGGTGTCACTGAGAGCGTTGTTTCCATTGTAACCTCCGTGGATCAGAAACTTGGTGTCTGAAAGCACAGCACTGCCATGCCAGCTGGAAAACACACACACAAACTTGTGTTAATTATTTATTTAAAAAAAAAAAAAACTTCTTGAAACTAGTGCAGATTTAATACTGGGGTTTTAGTATTCAATTTTGAGGAAATTTAAGGCATATCTGAACACAGTGAGGTTCGATGCCAGCCCCAGCTGTAACTTGATGTGCAGTAATTAGTGTTTAGTTGTGTACCTCCGAGGAGAGGGGGCTTTCCCAGTTGTTTTCACAGCAGAAAATTCCATCAGACCTAAGAAACAAAAAAAAAAACTACTGAGGCATTGATATGTATCTGTGTCCAGATACTGTATATGTGCACTGTGTGTCTGTATAGAGACATATCGAGAACATGTACACGTAAGCAGAGGCCTTCTTTAAAAAGGTGTGCTGGTGTGCTTCTGAGTGTGCGTCTTACCAAGGTCCAACATGTACATGTCATTGTAGCAGACAGGAGTGTCCCATCCACCAAAAACATAGATCTTCCTCTCCTGCATCACACAGGCAGAGTGACTGAAAGGAAAAAAATAAAGTTAAGTTAAAGGGTTGGATAAAATCATGTGTTTAAAATGTGTTTGTGTGAAAGACTGTCAGCCAGACATGCTGAGATAACATCTGGATCAAGCCATCTTACCCTGAGCGGGGGGGAGGGTTTGTCGCCTGTCACAATGGGTTGGTACCAGATGGAGAGCTGGGGATCGAAGATGTACAGCGAGTCACTGCAGCCGTCGGGCTCCGGGTTTGGACAAGGAAACACCCCTCCCAGCACGAAGAGTTCACCCCGAAACATACTGCAGCTGTGGTAGGCCAGAGGGGGAACCTTACCTTGAGCCTGAAGGAAGACGAAGATGAACACAAAGAAAGAAAAGATGAAGCAAAACAAAAAAAAAGTCCTCGGGTGTGGACGTGTAGAGTTAAATCAAGATCAACACACACACACCTCCACCATGGTCCACTTCCAGCTCTGTGTGTCCAGGATGTGGACGTCATTGAACCATTTCTTGTTCTTAGAGCCTCCAAACACAAAGATTCGCTTTGAGTCGGGGTCGTAGACGGCTGTGTGGCCAATCCTGGCCTCAGGGGTCGGACCCTCAGCCAGAGTTTCCGCAGCCACCCAGGACATGTCCTCTGTTGGACAGAGAACACTGACTGTGACAAGGAGTCACAAGAGATGACAATCTCCTTTAACAAGAGTTCTGCTGAAATGGATTTAGCAGTTTTGTTGTGTGACTGACCTGTGCAGAGCTTCCACATGGGATCCTTGCAGAACTGCATCCTGGCTCCCTGTCCTCCAATCAGAATTGCTGTCTGAGCATCGATGGGACACAGAGTCTGACCCCAGCGACCTGACGGGCTAACCAGCGGGGCTGCAGGGGACGCCGGAGATTTGACATTTCAAGTGTTAAATGTCTCTTATTCAGCCTCAGGATAAGTATGTGAATGTCAGCACAGAGCAGCATCTAATAAAGCTTCAAAATTCACTGGTTCTTCCCACTGAGGCTTTTTATAGATACATGAAGATTACGTTTCACTGAACGTGCCAGAGGACTTATCCTTAAAAATAACTTTATCTCTTCACATGGTAAAACTGACAGCTGCAAAAACTGTATATGTAGCTATACAATGATTTCACATTTAATATAATAATAGTTCAACATTTTAATAAATACGCTTTGGTTGCATTCTTACTGAGAGTTAGATGAGAAGATCCATACCACTGTCTAATTAGTGATCTTCACGGATCTTGTTGCCTTTGGACAGGGCCAGGCTAACTGTTTCCCCCTGTTTCTAGTCTTTATGCTAAGCTAATCATCTCCAGTCTCTAGCTTCATATATTAAACCTATTCTCTTTAAAGCCACCCAGTTATCTGTAACCTACAAATACATGGATGGGCCGTGGACTGTGTGTGAGTCACACATCAAAGTTTACATTACATTCCTGCACTGAGCTCCTCTCACCACCAGAGAAAGACGAGCAGAAAGCATCATTCTGTGAACTCAGGTGGGTGATGTGCATCAATGTACCAGCTGAGGGACTGAGAAGTAAATAAATATGACAAAAAGTAAAAATAAAACAACAACCAAAATGGTATGTAATGTGTATGCACAAACTCACCGGTCTGTGTGGGAGTCTTGGCCTGCCTACTCTTTGTCCTGGCTGCGCTCTGAGGAGGCGTTCTTCCCACAATCCCCTGTGCTTCTCCCGCTCCATCAGCTGTAGAAAGTAGATTTGATAGAAGGAGCTGTACACAAAGAACTGATTTACTCCTCCACACTGAGCCACAGGAGTGTCTTTAGCACTAATTATCATTGGCTTATACACAGACACAGGGATAAAAACTATGTTCACTCTTAACAGGTCTAGAAAACACACACAAATGTAATAAGATATATTTTGGGTCTAACTGCATCCATATAATTCTTTTACCTCCTCCACTACTGAACAGCTTCTGCCCCCCTTTGGTTTGCCCTCTGGCTTTTCGTACAGGTGTGGTCTTCTCCAAGGTACCATTTGGACACACGTTCTCTTCTTCCTCTCTCTTTGTCACCTTACTCCCGTCACGGTCTTCCTCTGCCATTCGTCCTCTCTTCCTCTTGCCGTTGAGCTCTCGGGCTGCAAGGGGAGCCCCGGTGTCCTGGGAGAGCACAGTATTAAGCATCTGAATCCTGCGTTTACGTTTTGCTAAATTGCTTATTCTGGATACTGTTAGTAACAGTGCATCCAGACCAGATTACCTTTGGTGTGTATTCCTTCACAGCCAGGATGAGTTCGGGTTCTGACCAATCTGCTTTTGTCTGAGAAGAAAAAAAAAAATAAAACACATGGATATTGGTCTGTGACTCTGTCTATGAAAAAAACAACAGAGGTTTTTATAAATAACAAGAAGTTTCTTTTTATATATTTACCATGCCAAATATCTGTTATTTATTTATTTATTTATTTATTAAGTGTATACTGAATTACAGACCCAAATGTACAATGTTGTATTTCTATATTAACTGTCTGATTGATAGCTTCGCTATTTACTGGAATGACACAGTAATCATTTGTCATTGCTGTTTGTTTGCCACTTCCCAGAGGGGTGAGGGGGTGAGGGGGGGTGTTTGATATTCACCAGGCTGCCTCCCTCCAGACTGATGTTCAGTGTGACACTGTCTGTCCACGTCTCCTCTTCCCACTGCTCCCATGACAGACATCTGGAGGAGACCAAATAAATAAAATAATTTGCTGAAAGGTCACCAATTTAAAAAACCGTGCACTTGTACTTGCACTGGGCAGCACTTAGAAATAATTTTTTATTTTATTACAGAAATAAAGTCTCAGGGTCTCACTCAGGGGGTAAACACGGCAGACTTAACCTACCTGTTGTAAGGAGTCAGTTTGCCGATAGTGATGGGTATCCGGTTAGCATCATTGAGCTCCGCGTTGACGCAGATCCTATCCCCCCATGGCCCGCTGCTGAACAGCACCACCTGGTGGACAGTCGGGGGAACTGCAACACACACCCTGCACGACCCATCGGCACTGACACGGGACAAAAAATGAAAGGAATGACGGAAGATTTTTATCTTGCTGTCAAGACAAACTAGTCTACATATGGAAAAGTACTTCGTGGCATGTGTTTCAGAATAACAGAGAAGCTAACCAACCTATACTTCTCTATGAACACGGCTAAGTTAAAGAGGCGCCAATGAGCAGCAACAGATGAAGCCGCATTGTGACATGGGCTGGTGAGCACTGCTTACAAGAACCGTAACGTTAACGTCTAACAAGGCCTGAGCTGCGGTTCAGATACACGAAGAAGGACAGGCAATACGTTTCAAGGTGAGCAGCTAGCTAACGTTAAAGCCATTAACGGTCATCTTACCTCAGCAGCTTCTGAGGCGGACCGTTCACTCCGAAAACCGCATAAACGCCGAAATCATCCATCTTTGCGTTTCCCTCCAGCGAAGGCGACTCCTGTCCAAACTGCTGTCCTGCTTTATCCTGACGCTACTTTAAATATCAAACCAACGCTTTTGCCTCTGCCTTATTCCGTTCAACATCTCCCGCCACCGCTGTGTGTACAGTTTCTGAACTCCGCGCGAGGTCTGCGTAACAGATTGTGTGCGCATGTTTTGCTGTTTAGAGTATCTGCGCAGGTGGAGTCTTCGCTTGCGGCGTACACCGCCAGCAAACGAGAGCTCCGCCCGTACGGCACATCGTGATGTATACATCGAGTAGACAGTAAGGGTGCAGCTAAAGCTATAAGCCAATCAGAAGCCTGAATTCTGCAGCCCCTGCGCGCCACAACCAAAGCTGCGTTCAAGAGCATTTGTCACAACTTTTATTCGGTGTTGCAAATTCGTATCTTTAATAGTTCTGTAAATGCACTGCAGTTTTTAATTATTTTATTATGTTTTATTCAATTTTAACTAATTTATTTTTAAGTACATTTTAAAAAATTCTATTTATGTCTTTTTTCCCCACCATAATATGTTTTATATTTTAGATTCTTCGAAGAAGCCACCTTTTGCTTTGATGACAGCTTTGCACACTCTTGGCATTCTCTCAATCAGTTTCATGAGGTAGTCATCTGGAATGGTTTTCAGTTAACAGGTGTGCCTTGTCAAGAGTTAATTTGTAGAATTTCTTGCCTTCTTAATATGTTTGAGACCATCAGTTGTATTTTGCAGAAGTAGGGTTGGTACACAGACACACAAGAATCTTAAATATAAAACATATTCTGGTTGGTTTAACACTTTTTTGTAATTCCATATGTGTTCCTTCATAGTTTTGATGTCTTCAGTATGAATCTACAATGTAGAAAGTAATAAAAATAAAGAAAAACCATTGAATGAGAAGTTGTGTCCAAACTTTTGACTGGTACTGTATATACTGTATATCTATGTAACCATGAAACTACCTCAAACCAGTCCTATTTCTGTGGTTACTGTTAATGTATCCAGTCTGCCCACAGAATATATGCAGCTGTGTTATTTCATTTTCATGCAAATCTGCTTGACGCCTCTCATGCTAAATGTTTCCAAACACACCCTCAACTCAGTGACAAACCCAGCTGTCCCTGCACACCACTCACCCTGCACTCTGAAAGGTTTGTAAGCTTTACTACATATTCATCATTTATATTTACATTATGAACACACGAACACGTTACTCTGTCATTTAGAAATATGGTGGCTCCAGGTTTTAAAATTTTACCGTAAACTGTGACGAGAAAAGTCACATTTCCAAAATGCTAATCATGTTTGGCGCAAACTGTGCAGGTTACAGATAATCTTGTCATTTGAATGGATTTGAACAGTGGATGCCTTTCTCTTGTTACTTCTGCCCTTTTTTTCCATTCTTTCATTTCTTATCTCCCTCTCCAGCCTTTGTTCTTCACCTGCAATATGAATGGATCAGCTAAAAACTCTTCATCCTCAGCTTCAGAGTATTTCTGGATAGAATGCGACCCCTATGATAATAAAGTAGGAGGACCCTCTGCAGGTCTCATCATCCTCTTCACCACCTACGTCTTAGAATGCCTCCTTGGAGCCCCGTCAAACCTTTGGCTCATCTCCCACATCCTCAGGACAATGTAAATATTTATGTATTGGTGAATATAGTGACTTAACATGTACAGCAACTGTGTCCCATAATGCAGCTTCAACTCAATGATCTAATTATCCAATTAAAAAAAAGAGCCCAGAGATTTTTTTTTCATGACTTTGATGAGGTATTCTGGTGGTTACAGCTTTGTTTATCATTTCTTAAATTTAAAGGTCAAAAGTCTCTGGCATCCTGCCTGCAGACTTCTTCCCCTTCCACCTGGCCCTCGCCCATCTCTCCTTCTACCTGGGCTTGCCTTCGCTCTTAATCAATCACTACCTGTGGCAGAGCAGCTATCTGCTGTCCATGACGACCATGGTCACTTTTATGATGCTCGTTATGAAGCCGCTGCTCCTCTGTCTGGTGTGTGTGGAGGGGTACATGGCTGTGTTACGACCCCTCGACTATCTACGGTAAAGTTCAGTGCACGTTCACTGTTATGTATATAAAATGATAGAAAATAGACCGGAAGCTTAAAAATACACTTTGGGTTGTGATCACATTTCAATCAGATTTGCATTTTAACTTACAGTTTTCTCAGGAAGACTTTCACTTGATTTGAGAGATTTGAGGTGATTGTGAATTTGGGTCATGTATTGTGACTCTCTCCTCCTTTCCTGTCTTCCAGGTACAAAGCACGTCAGTACAGATGGGGGTGTTTGGGTGTTTCATGGTGCATTTATATCCTGATAGCTTCATCTGCTCTCTTTAAGCCCTCTTCCATCTCAGTGTGCGTAGTGTTCCTGCCTGTTCTAGTTATTGACACCTTCTGCAGCCTGTCTGTTCTCATAGCCCTGAAAAAACCTCCTCCAGGGGAGAGAGAGGTGGCCGAGGGGGACGAGAAGGGGGAAGAGCCAAGAAAGATTTTAAAAAATGAGAGACAAGTTGTGAGTTTGGAGAAGGAAAATCAAGAACGAGGCAGCACAACGGAAGAAAAGGTGAAGCAAGTTGGGAGAGGCAGGCCAAGAGGAAAAGGAGATATGAATTCCATGAAGAGGAAAGCCTTCATCACCATCGCCATCATCCAGACCGTCCTCACACTCAACTACATCCCCTTCATCATCTGCCTGATACTGGAAGAACAAGTTCCACCTCGTACCTTTAAGTGTCAGTACATGGCCATGGCTTTGGCTGCTGCAGCCAGCTGCAGTTACCTGCAGCCTCTGCTCTACCTGTACAGACTGGGCAAGCTGCCATTTATGAAGTCACCAAACACTTAAGATACTGACTGCAGCATAAATGCTTTAAACTAATTTCTTTGATGTTTTGTTCAATGGATGATGACAGAAGGAGTCAAACGCTGATGGGACAAACAAAGTGTGCCCTGCCTCATCAGTGGGTGAAAAATGACAATATAATTTATGTAGTTCCAGTTTGCCTTGACTGCAGTTTCTTGGTATTAACATTATTGAGAAGGCAAAACAGAGAATCTCAGTGGTACCAATCTGGATCCAGCCTCTTTCTCTTGATGTGAATACAACAATGAACTATAACAGCTTTTTGAAATAAGAAGACCAGATCAAAGTAAATGTACAATTGGACAAAAATGAGCTCATCTTCTACAATTACACAGTACAGCAGGATTGTTGTGCTTTTGAGTGATGCAAATTTTCAGATTGCACTCTGCTTTGCTTTCTAGCACATTATGCAAAGACACAAACTGCATACTCAGTTTGCCATGTTAATGAACAGTGACATGAACATCACCTACCATGAACTCACTGAATGTGACATAACCTATAGTGTTGCAAGCTGTGAATTAAACATACTGATATCTTTAATACTGATGAAATGACCATACTTCTGGACATTTATAGGAGCTTTCAAAACATATCTCATTCAGAAACATTGTAAGAAACAATCAGTCAGAAAACAGAATTATTTATTGTGGCTTTTTTTTTTTTTTAGCCTTGAACAGCTTTAATTTCCCTAATGGGAAAAAGCACAATCCCTTACTGTGTTACATCATTAATGACCAGAAAAAGATTATTATGTCTGCGCAACACAATGATATAGCTATCTGACAATTTACTGCATCATCCAGATCTTCATTCAAGTGTATGGAACCTTGAAATGTACTCATGTGTTGCATGAGTAGATATGAGACAAATATTAGTATACATAAGTTGTGGAAAATAAATAATTGAACCAATAAATAAATGAGAAGTGACATCATGTAAAAAATAATGGTTTAATTGGGAAAAAATCCATTATGAAAAAAATGTCACAGTCACAGACTCTGTCATGTGACTGTGCAAAATACTTCTGAAATAAATATTTCTACAACAGGGTAAAAATTAGCTCCAATAAAACACAATTAAAGAAGGAAGACATTACATTTAATTATAATAATAATTTTAATTCAAATAATTTCAGAATGTACTGTTCATTTGTATATATATATATTTTTTTAATAATTTAAGTTTATTTGATGCTGAGCTGAGTTGAGCTGAGTCGAGGCTGTGTTTTGTAAACCGTTGGCTAAATCTTGCAGCGTGTTCTTGAACGTGCCCCCGTCGTCCCGTCGCTTTCGAAAAGCATTGTGGGAGCGGGTGCCGGTGGAAAGCTTCTCGAAGGAACTGCTAAGATGATGGTGAGTGAGTTAGCATTCATGTGCTAAACTCAAACTTACAATCCGGGTCCATCCTGCTCTTTGTCTGCCAGCATTTGCATCTGGACTCATCTCAGTTTAGATGACTGTCTGTGTGCAGCGCAGGGAAACAGTTATTTTGTGAAAATTGTGTTTTAGAAAGATTTATTTGTTAGCCAGACTGTGTTAGCATCGTAGGAGTGCCCAGTATCAATGGGCGTATACGATGCTAATGGTGATGCTAGCTAACATGTTAGCTATTAATGTCTGTAAAAGAAATTGTTCTCAAATGGCTACTGTTTGAAGTGTTGTTTCTAAGAACATTTTAACGCATTTCACGTTATACGTTTCGATAGCGTTATTGCAGTTTTGTTAGTAATTGAGCCAGTTAGCTAGAATTTGCTATGACTCTTTGTATGAATGGCTGAATTGGTGCTTTTTTTTAATTTACTGATGCAGAGCTGTCCTGAATTGTCCATTAACTTTAATTTGTTGCAATGTTTTTGTTTTTTAACGGTGTGTATTTTGTCTTGAGATTGGGCATCTGATGGGTGATTCTGGGATGGTGGAGAGTTACAGACCAAGGCCTTAATAACACAAAAGTTAATAAAGTTTTTTGCTGTCATTTGAAGAGATTTGACAGATGACAGAAAATGGTGAGAGGGAGCTGTGACATGCAGTGTGCTACACTGAGAAGTACTGTGAGCAGATTGTAAACAGGCAGTCAGTGTTTGACAGTGGGTCACAAAAGCATCACACCCTACAGCTACAAACCTACCTACCTGCCAACCTCAGTGTGTGTGTCTTTTGCTATTTCTGGCCAAACTGTGCATGAGACATCATTATACTATAAATCTGTTTTTGGACATTATAAAATATGTCATAATTTGGGCAGAAATAGGCAAATAATAGTATTAAAGGTTATAGTAATTCAGTGTTATCCCACTGCTGTCAACATTGGACAACTGAATTTCACAAGATGATGACACATGCTGATCTTACATGGATTACTTTGTTTATCCATTTTTCCCCTCCAGCCCACACCGATTATCCTGCTGAAGGAGGGGACAGACACGTCTCAGGGCATTCCCCAGCTCATCAGCAACATCAATGCCTGCCAGGTCAGACAACTAGCCTCTCTCTCATTGATTGTTTATATATTACTTTCCTGTTTATGGCACATGGTTGATTCTCTGTTAGTAAAGCTGTCTTAATGCTTTTTTCTTTTCCCCAGGTGATTGCTGAGGCTGTCAGGACCACCCTGGGGCCCAGGGGAATGGACAAACTGATTGTGGACGGTAGAGGTGGGCAGAGAGGGTTGAACAAAAAATGGATTACAGGACTTATTGACCTGCAAGTATCTTACCCCAAAATGTGTCAATGTTACATTTTCCAGGTAAGGCCACAATCTCTAACGATGGAGCCACCATCCTGAAGCTCTTGGATGTGGTTCATCCTGCAGCCAAGACCCTGGTGGACATTGCTCGCTCCCAGGATGCTGAGGTAAGAAGTGTATGTGTGTGTGTGTGTGTGAATCAAGGAAGTGGACATTTCTAATCTGTCAAACTAGAAAATTCTAGCATCAAATGTTAAACTTACGCCATCTTTATTTTTCTCTGTAACATCTTCAGGTCGGGGACGGCACCACCTCCGTCACTCTCCTGGCTGCTGAGTTCCTGAAGCAGTTGAAGCCGTATGTGGAGGAGGGTCTCCACCCTCAGACCATCATCAGAGCATTCCGCACCGCCACCAACCTCGCCGTTAACAAGATCAAAGAGATCGCCATCCCTGTGAAGAAGGACGATAAGCAGTGAGTCCTCAGTTTCAGTGTAACGCTTTATTCACATGGGATTCTTGTAGTATATGAAATTTCATTTATGCTGTAAGAAATGTATTTGTCTTTAAATTGCATTTAAATTTAGCATTTTAAACTGGTCTAGTTGCACATTTTCAAATGTTATTTTTCCTCCCAGAGAGCAGAGGCAGTTGTTGGAGAAGTGTGCAGCCACAGCCCTGAACTCCAAGCTGATTGCTGGTCAGAAGGACTTCTTCTCTAAGATGGTGGTGGATGCTGTCATGTCTCTGGACGAGCTGCTGTCTCTGAAGATGATTGGCATCAAGAAGGTCCAGGGAGGAGCCCTCGAGGTCGGTGTCTCATGTTCAGCACTTGGATATGATTCTTAATAAGAAAATGTAAAAATAAGGTTAAAAGTGTTTTAAATGTTGGACAATCTCTGCTTCCCTCTCCCTGTTTGCTCTCCTTTAATTATGTTGTTCCAAATACTTTCTCTTTAAATTTTTTTGTGCTCCATCTTTTCAGGATTCTCAGCTGATCTCTGGGGTTGCGTTCAAGAAGACCTTCTCCTACGCCGGATTTGAGATGCAGCCTAAACGCTACGAGAATCCAAAGATTGCTTTGCTCAATGTGGAGCTGGAGCTGAAGGCTGAGAAGGACAACGCTGAGGTCCGCGTGAAATCTGTGGAGGTATGAAGACTGCAACACAGCATCAGGATGTCTGCTGCTCTGTGAGTTGTGTCTTTATGTTTTATCCTATCCTGTTTTGTCTTTATTTCTGCAGGACTACCAGGCCATCGTGGACGCAGAGTGGAACATACTATACGACAAACTGGAGAAGATCTACCAGTCAGGAGCCAAGGTGGTTTTGTCAAAGTTGCCAATTGGTGATGTGGCCACCCAGTACTTCGCTGACAGAGACCTGTTCTGTGCTGGCAGAGTGCAGGAGGAAGACCTGAAGAGGACAATGATGGTAGGACTTACGCAGACATACAGTATAGACCTTCTGTTTCACAGTTTGAGAAATACTTTAATAAATACTTTCTTAGAGTGTGTACACTATTACAAGTTTTATAAGTTGATAATTTTACTTTAAAAGTAATATAGATGTAATTTTGATCAAAGTAGGTTGATATAATCTTGACTGACTGTGTGTAATGTGGCCTCCAGGCCTGTGGTGGCTCCATTCAGACCTCAGTAGGAGCTCTGACAGATGACATCCTGGGACAGTGTGAACTCTTTGAGGAGGTCCAGGTCGGAGGAGAGAGGTAAGAGGGGGCGAGTTTTAATTTTACACCTAAAATAAACCACAAATCACAACTCTCCCCCAGCTCACACCCATCGTGTCGGTGTCTGCAGGTACAACTTCTTTAAAGGCTGCCCGAAGGCCAAGACGTGCACCATCATTCTGAGGGGCGGAGCAGAACAGTTCACAGAGGAGACGGAGCGATCGCTGCACGACGCCATCATGATTGTCCGCAGAGCCATCAAGGTCAGTTCACATGTGGAGTGTATGTGAGTAGTGAGCAGAAGAGGGCTTATTGAGTAAAGCTATAATAAGAACACAGTGTTTTAATTTTAATTAAACTGCTCATTTCATCTATAGGACTCTGTCATGTGACTGTACAAAGTGATCTGCAGGTTCTGTAGTTTTCTTCTGTTTGTTTTTTTTTATGGTACTCATGTTAAATTAATGGAAGCATTCATAATAGACAGTAATGCCCCCTCAAATCTGTCTAATTTTTGATGAATTTGACACAAAATTTGGATTTACAACCTTAATTCCCTTTAAATCCTCAGTACTTCTGTGCACACTGACAGCAAAAAATTTGACTGTAATTAACCCCTGTTTCCAGAATGACTCTGTTGTAGCGGGTGGAGGAGCCATAGAGATGGAGCTGTCAAAGTACCTGCGGGATTACTCCAGGACCATCCCTGGAAAACAGCAGCTGTTGATCGGAGCTTATGCCAAGGCCCTGGAGGTCATCCCCAGACAGCTGTGTGACAACGCCGGCTTTGACGCCACCAACATCCTAAACAAACTGCGCGCCAAACATGCACAGGTATTGCGTGCAAACGCACATTTACCTCATCCTGCACAACTTTCAGAGTAAAGCACTTGGCATAAGGGGACTTTTGTGGCGTTAAACTTTAGAATCTCTCTTATCTCACTGCAGGGCGGCATGTGGTACGGTGTGGATATCAACAATGAGGACATTGCAGACAACTTCACCGCCTGTGTCTGGGAGCCGTCCATCGTGCGGATCAACGCTCTGACTGCAGCGTCAGAGGCAGCCTGCCTCATCCTGTCCGTCGACGAGACGATCAAGAACCCCCGCAGCTCTGTGGATGGACCTCCAGGTGGCGCCGGTAGGGGCAGAGGCCGTGGGAGACCCCATGCTCACTAAGAGGAACCAGGAACAACACCCCATTTTATACTGGAACTAAAATCTAAATGCAGATGGAAGATTGTCTCTTCAGTACTGGTTAGGGTACATTCAAACAAAGACGCAGATAAAGTTTGATTTGAATGTATCTCGACGGGTTTGACGTGAATTTGGATTTGAATTCTAGATAAAATGAGGTGTTGTAACCAGTCATAGACACAGTGTAAATGGCAGGTGTAGTGAAACAAACAAAAGGGGGAAGAGAGGAGTTCATCTATCAATTTCAAGACAGATTCTTAGGACTTTGTCAAAGATGGCTGGTGTTTGTTGTGTTGTCTTTGTTTTTTTTCACCAGTTGTCTTTTTTTCTTACTGAAGCTTTGACTTGCTGACATCTGTTTAACATTTCACACACTGCATTGTTTCCTCCCGTGGCCAATTTACTGAGAAATAATTTTGAAATGGGAGAAGAACTAGATCAGTCCCCCTTGGTTTGGAAACGCACTCCTGTCTCTTTAGGGTCAGGTCTTCGTCTCTGACCCGAAGGAGCCGTTGGGTAATTTCTAGTCTGGTTTTTTTCTGATACAGGTCAAACTGTAACATGGAAAGCAAAAGCACTGATAGGATGTTGAGCAGTTCTGAACCATTCTTTGGTTACGCTGTGTGAAACTATTTATTGGACCATTCTTATCAATAAATTCACAGCTGAAATCACACTGTGCTCACTGTTCTACCTCATAGTTTATCCATACATAGTGATGTGATTGATTGTTGTTACAGGAAAAAAATGGTACAGACACGAGTGTATTTATTTGTACGTATTTGATTTAAAATGTGCGCCTGTGTATTGTAAAATTAGGCTGAAGTTGTTTTAACCTTCTGCAGCCTGCACAGTCTGAAAGACAATTAAGTAAAGGTCAGGTCACAACAAACGAGATTCAATGCGTTGAACGTGATACAGTGGTTCATAAAGTTTTCTTGTTACTTCAAACATAAACATGGATACAGTTTATTACAGCATACACAGTATAAAAAGGTGAGTCGCTGACTTAGATGAGACAAGGTGATGTCTTAAAGTAGAAAAATTAAAAAACCAAACACCTTCACCCATTTAACTTTTGTCTCTACAGGAAGTCACTTTAGAGCTGCCCTAATCAATAACTACATTATGGATCAAATGTAATGAGAATGTAATGAAGAAATGTCTCACCCATGCAGGGTAACACACATACTGAAACTTCTTTAAGACATGGGTGAAATAAGCCTTTTAAGTGACACATTCAAATTCTGTTTTGATTTATCCTGTGAATTTCTATATTCCCAGATCCTTTTTCAGGTAGTAAATCGGTCCTGTCACCACTAGGTGGTGCACAATCATAACCACATTGGAGGAACAAAGCTGCAGTCCAGGTAGTAGCATCCATATCATGTACATGAAGGTTGAAATTGGATTTAAATGAGGTATCATGAATTATATGAGAAGAGAAGGCAACAGTCTTAATATTTAACACTGGACATACGCATAGGTAGTTTACTGTGTTAGAGTCTCTCCAGGTAACTGTCTCATTAATACTCCTCAGACAGGTTGATACGTTCCATGGTACCTGTTTGGCTCACTGCACTAGACATTTGTATTCAGCCTTCAGCTTGCATTTGGATTCACAGAATATTTTCTGACCAGGAAATGCCATGAATGGTGTGACATGACAAACTCTCCACTGGAGCCAGAGGGCAGACAAATTCATTTCTTCTGTTTCCTGCAGAGAGGGCACCCCACCATTCAGTTAAAATGACTTTCTCCTCTAAGGATTAAATGTAAAGCCAAAATTATGAGCTGTCTTTTTCTTCTTCAAATGCATGGCTCCATTCCTTTCCAAAAAATATTTCGGGCCCTCTCCCAAAGTACCGCTTTTTCTAAAATTATCATGCTTGGAATCAGTTATTTCTGTTGAAATCCTCTCCACTTCCTGCTCCTCCTCAGTTAGACAGGAAGTCTATGGATGCCCGGACGGAGCGGTTAGACATGACGTCGACGGCTGTGACTTTGATCTCTGTGTCTCCAAACTGCATGGTCGCTCTGATCTCCCTCCTCTCCGGGCCTCCTCCTCCGGTTCCTCCCACTGCTCCCGGTAGCGGTAACGGTTCTGGTAGATCTAAAGTTATCATCCCACATTTCCGTACGCCGGGGTCAGAGATGTACGTGACATCGTCTGTCGCACTGCAGTAGATGTTGATGATGATTTTGCGTTGGCCGAGGCGAGCAGGCGTGTAGCTGCGCCTCACCACCTCGCCTAGAGCTACAGACTGGTCAACTGAGACAAACCGGTCGAGGATGTCGGTGCACCACTCGCGGCCATCTTTGATGAGGAGTTTATCTCGAGGGTGGCGCCCCTCCACAAAGCGGTTTAACACGCCAACGCCATAGGTCAAAGGGCATCGTCGCACTCTGACCTGAGAGAGAGAGCGTGAGAAATGTCATTAGATCATGTGTGAGAGAGCTGCTCCTGTACTAACAGGTGGTCCAGAGCCCCTCACTTACCACAGTGGGATCCAGCCCGAAGAGCACTGCACCCTTCAGTATGGTCAGACCCACGTCATGGGGGATGATGATGCGGCACGTGCTCCCCAGTGCCTTCTGGACTGCTTTCTGCAGCATGGGCGACTCTGCAAAACCTCCAACCAGGAAGAGGAAACGTACACCACGCAACTCTGGCTTTGCCATCAGCTCCTCTGTCAGAGGGAGAGGGAAGGAGGAAGATCTTATATGAAAAAGTTCACTTCAGTGGACTTGGATTGTGTTAGCTAAGTGTGTGTTTTTGTGTTCGGACTCTATCTTAAACTTGTGTGTTTCTCACCAATGTGTTTGACGATATTGGCAATGGTGGGCTGGAAGAGCTCGTTCATGGCTTCCTGTGTCAGCCGCAGCATCCCCTGAGACGACCACTTCACTATGTTCATACTGACACACACACACAAAGAGGACAGAGTTTGAATCTTTACTGTGACAGATGCACTAAATCACCCCATCTCTCTCAGGCACATACACAAACACAGCACACTCACTTGCTCCTCCTCAGGGCGGCCTCCACACTCTGCCCTCTGTGTCTTTTGTAGTAATCAATGAAAGAGAAGGGCAGGGAGATGTTGAGGGCGTTGGCCCTGCCCGGTGCCGCCGTTCGCTTCCTCGCCTCAAAAGCAATGGTGAGGTCCACCCAGGCGGCCGGACGCTTGGCTTTGAAGCTCTGTATGAAGTCCTCGCCAAAGATCTGGCACAGCATGGCTTCGAAGGCCAAGTCTACGCCGACAGCCCCGTATGGACCGCCTGGGAGAGAAAGCAGGGTTTTGGAGACTGCTGGAAATTTTATTGTGTCTTAGAAGATTGATAAGAAACTGTACCTGAAGCCTTGTAGAGCTCTTTCAGAGTTCCCTGTGGCTGCTCGATCTGATGGACAGTCAGGTCAACTGTTCCTCCGCCGCAGTCTGCAACAATATACCTGTCACCTGCACACAGAACATTTTGATTCATAAAATCATTCAAGTTGTCCTCGATAAAACTCATCAGTTTGAATCCACTGTGGATGATTATGTCTCTTCATATTTGTGGCCCCTTCTGTTTGTGTTTGTGTGTGATATGATCAGCAGTAATGGCTGGTTTCACCCTGGTTCAGCTGACCACGCCCTAAACACCAGAGTGTAAAAGACGGTTTAAGAGTTAGCGAGGAAAAAGAAAGAATGCAGGGAATAAATGACCAAAAATGAAAAATACAGGGGAGAAGAAAATGGAAGAGAAGGAGGAGAAAACAGCGTTTCTATTTATTTATTTATTTACAGGGCAGAGGCAAAGAGTCCCATGGGCTGGGTCCTTCCTGTGTGTGTTTGTGTGTGTGGACAGGAAAGAGAGCAGAAATGGTCAGCAGGGACACGTGGCTCCTCAGATTTCTGTCACGCTTCAGCAAAACGAAAAGGCTGTTTGTAAAAGTGGACGGATGAGTTTGATTCTCCGCGGTTAAAGTTTTATCATCTCTGGGAACAAATTCTGTGGTCGTGAATAACTCTTGGGTCTTTGTGGTGGAGAAACCGGTCGAGTTAAAAGCCCTTTCTCAGAACATTCTGACTTTATTCTCGAAACGGGTCTTTTACGGAGCCTCATGTGTGCTGCAGAATAAGAGCACCAGTGAATCTTGTATTATAACAAAAAAAAATCTTAATTCAAGGGCTACCTACTTGCTTTTACTAGAGCTTTCAACCAAATTTCACTGCATTCAGTTTCCTCAGATGTCAAGGAGGTTGAAAAACTTTGAGTTGTTTTAGCTTTAGTAGTGTTTTTATGGTGAAGAATGAACTTTCATGAACTCCTTTTATTGTCATTGTCATTATAGTTAAGTGTGGCAGGTTGGTTTTGATGTAGTTAAGTCACTGACATGGTGCCATCTCAGAGACAGTTGGATAAGTTACAGCAACTGGCTGCTTAACAGAAATGTGGTTTGTTTGTTGAACGTGTGGTGCAGATGCTGCGGATAAAGGGAAACAGTGAAAGGAGGAGAAAGAGGAGATGAAACACAGGAAGGAAACATAGCCATCTGAGGCTAAAGAGAAGAAATGTGAAGATAGGTCTCTGCCTCTCGTAGTCAGCTTGCTGGGGTTAAAGGTCAAAATCATTGCTATCTCCGACATGTGGGGTCTTTCTGTCTCTCAGACACACACACACACACACACACGGCCTTACCAGTCTGCAGCTCTGACCACAGCTCTCCGGTTCCACTCTCCACCAGGAAGGTCCTGCTGTGTCTGGATCGCCTCAACTGCTCCCTCGCTGAAATACACACACACACACAAAGCTAAATACACACAGGTGCACAAAGTCAGTTTTGGATAAAATCCATGTTGCACACACTCACTCACATAAAACTTTGTTTGTGTTATTAAATTAGTTCAAGATCGCTTCAAGAAGATCGATACTCTCTGGGTGTGGAGCCGGAGCCGGGAGGAGGTTAATGTAGCTTAGCATAAAGACTGGAAGCAGAGGGAAACAGCTAGCCTCACTCCCTTCAAAGTTAGCAAAAAATATCCATGCCAACACATCTAAAGCTCACTGATCATCATGAGTTATGTATTGCAACTGTTTCTTGATGAGCAACAGCTGGCTGCAATGACTGGAGTCTTGCAGTTACAGTGAGGTTACCAGGCAGCCGATGCTGTGCAAATGGATAATGGATGGATTACATTTATCAGCTGGCCAAAAACATGATTCCAACTGAATACCGATGTTGCTTTGTGACTGTGTGATATTTTAATAGGCAAGTATAGTAACACACTCATTATATCAACTTAAAAGGCGCTAATATGTCAGTATTATGGTGCCACCTAGTGGCCAAAAAAACAGCTGTTGTGTGCTCAAACATGAGACTGATACCTCTGGAAATGAAAGAGGATTCTTTGTCTTTACTGTGGCATTTTCTGCACAAACTGAAACATTTAAAATCCAGTGAGCAAGAAGTGAAATTACGTGTCTGTCTTTTGTGGACAGCTACAGGGGCATAGCAAGGATTTCTGGGCCCCAGGAGCACAGGTAGGAGTCCCTAGCCCCCATGAAATATTACCATGGGCCCCACTTTTCAAAACAAAATACTGTTATGGATCCTCTGCAGCTGTGAGTCCTCAGAGATATCACCACTTTTCACTGCTTTGCCTGCATGCAAACATTTTTTTTTCTGTCTTTCTGTCCAAACATTGTAGAGTCAGACACTTTAGCTTGTGTTAAACTAATATTCAGAAACATCACTTTCAACCTAATGAGGAAGAATGTTTTTAATTCAGACAGCATATAGTAAGGTTTAAACAAGTTTTATAACCCAGCAGGTAATGACATTTTATTCAGCGTATAATATAAAAAGTCTTTCGATCCAAGTAAAACAAGAAAAACATACCAAAATGAGAGTCATAATGTTTTTGCATGACTGGAGTAATTTGTTGGAGATGAAGACCGACTCTTGCTTTTCTTTTTCGACTGGCAGATTTAAGAATATGGACGGAGGCCAACGAAAGCAGAACACACTCAAACACATCTGACAGAAATACAAAAATACCCGACAGCCTGTTTGACAGAGCACATACACGGATGTGCCTCTATACATGCAAGTGAACACATGAAATGAGTCATAATGGCTTTAAGATGAGAAATAATTACAGATCAAAGACGTGAGAGGAAGAAGTTAGAATAAAAAAAAGAAATATCTCTCTCTTTCCTTTGATGAGTCAGGCTCTTTGGAGAGGCTGTGACAGAACCTGTGGTCCTGGTGTAAAAGTGTGTGTGAGTGTGTGCGTCATAAGTGACTGGAGTTGACTGGAGTGAAGTGTTTGTGTAATTTAGGTAAAAGTGGTTTTTGCTACGTTCCCTAAAACCCCACGAGTGCTAGACTCCACAAAAAAATAGCATAAGGGAGGAGGGCAAAAAGAGATGTGGCAGAATAAGAGAAAGAGAAAGAAAGAACAGATTGGCTGTAAAGATTATAGATGTATTGAGCAACAATGACCAACATTGTCTCAAAAGCAAGTACTTACAGTTGTGTTAAAACTCTGCATGACACAGGAGGTAATGTATGTGTGTCTGCGTGTGTGAGAGCGTGTGTACATTGTAAATGAAGCTGAACAAAGAACACCACAATCATACAGGCCTTGATTTCATCTGTGTGTGTGTGTGTGTGTGTGTGTGTGTGTGTGTGTGTGTGTGTGTGTGTGTGTGTGTGTCCGTTTGTATGGGGGTGATGAATGGAACGCAAGTCTGGAAACCATTTACATGAAACAGCAGAAAAGAAAATGTATGTGTGTGTTTTTGTGTGTGTGTGTGTGTGTGTGTTTTAATGACTCCCCTGTGCTATCTTTGGAGAAGAAATGAAGTGGAAGAAAAGCTAAAGATAGTAAAAACCATGACCGCGATGCCAAGTGTGTGTGTGTGTGTGTGTGTATGCAAACATGTTTGCAGGAGTGTATGTTTGCACACGCACAAACACGTTTGTGTGTGTGTGCAAAGAGTACGACCTTGCAAAAGAAAGTTTGAGAAAGAAAGAGAGCGAGAGCAAATGCCAGGAAGATGGAGGGCAAAGAAAGAAAAATGAAAGTGGGTGAAGGAGAGGGAGACAGACAGGCCAGGAGGGGGTGAGATCATAGTCTCTCTGCACCTTGTTCCAATTACAATATCCTGTGTTTAGTGTGTGTCTTCGTGCGTGAATGTCTTTGTGTGTGTGTCACTGACTGCATATGCATAAGTGGGCCTGTGCAGGGGCTTTTGGACACTGTGTTCGCTCGCTGAATTATGCATCAGGCTCCTTTTTCCCAGCCTGAAATCGCTCTTTGTTCCTTTGCTGCATTTCAGTGTCCTTTTTTCCTGTAGCTGAATTGTTTCTATGCAGCTTTACTGTACGTTTATGCAGATACATCTGAGACGTGTTTCAGTCAATAGTTATAATTTTCAGAAACTGTTATTGTTATTTTTTATTGTTAAAAAAGTGTTATGCTAACTTTTAGCAGACAAGCTTTTCAATTCAGGAGCTATAGAGCTGCAAAGTAAGAGGAGCTGCTGGTTGTGGAGGTATTTTTCCCCTCTGTAAATTCCCCATTTGAATTTTTTTTTCTTTAAAAGTTGCACAGCTCAAAATGTTTATATCAACAATGGATTGAATGACTCTGTACGGCCTGCAGCTTCACTGCAGTTCTGTGGTAAAGCTGCGGTTCATTTGCACTTTCTTTCCTTGTGCATTCTCACAAAACTAATCAATCTGTTGTAGCCTTTTCTTATGTTGATACTGACATGAGTTGTGTTTGCCCCGCTGAGCCCTCTGTGTTTTCTGGTGCTGCAGGAGCAATACATTTCCCTCTTACCTCTGCAACCTAAATTAACACTGAAGTTTTTTTCCTCCACAAGTTAATCAAATAGTTTCTTGGACTCTTAGAGGCTGATGACTGGTTTGTCAGAATGTGTACGTGAATTCTGGGGTCTGCTTCAGAGCAGCTCTCTTCTTCTTTCTCCCACTGTTGATGTTTCCATCTCTCCTCATTCTTTGTCTGCTCTACAAGACACACACGACTTGTCTAAAGTCATATGTGACTTACACACACACACACACACACACACACACACACACACACACACACACACACACACACACACAACTGCAAAGTCATCTGAGGCAAAACCACAAGGAATATCTGAAGTCAGATCTTTAAACTCAGTGCTCTTTCTCTCTCTCTCTGTCTTTCTCTCTCTCTCTCTCACACACACACACACACACACACACACGCACATACGCACACAGGTTTGTCCTGTGCAAAAACCACAATCCCCAAGTCAAATCAAACAACAACATTTCCAGGAACACAGTGTGGTTTCATGCTTATGCTAATGACGTCTACAAGAAGACACACTCTCTTTCTCTCCTCTACCTTGTCTGAAGCTAGAGTCGAATGGCCGGGACCCGTCCATATCGAGGCCGTTTGTGATTGGCTGCTGGCTGAGGTCAATCACCTGGTGGAGGCGGAGCTTGCGGCAGTAAATGGATGCAGCCTCTGGTTCTAGAGCAATGAGGAGCTGCTCTGGACAGTCAGGAGACACCAGACCAGCCTGGAGGGGACAAGAGACACAAGAAGACAAGAATTTTAGTATCCTGTTATTTTCTTGATTTTATAAAGACACTCAGGCGACTGAGCGACAGAGAAAATGAGCGATAAAGTTTGACATACTGGTATTGGATTAAAAGAAAAGCTTATGCCTAAGGGAAAATATAAAACTACAGTTCACAGACAGAAGAGAGAAGATTGTCAGTTGAAAACTAGAGAAAAAAGGTGGTTACAAGTTACTTAGAAACATGTTAAGGTAGTAGTTCAAACATTTTCCAGTTCAAATTTTCCCATTGTTTACTATCATGATTTGAGTCCTTTCTGAGATGTAAACGTGTAAAAGAAACTGACACCATACAGTTTACGATGTGATTGGGATGCAGGGCCGGAGGAGTCTCTGAGGTCAACAAAAAAAAAAAAAGATGAGGAGAGAGAAAAGAGGACAAAGGACATGCACAAGCTGAAAGACAGCTGTACAACATAAACATATGGAGGAACATAAACAGGGTGAAAGGGTAAAAGACAGACTTAAGCAGGGAGGAGAGGAGAAGAGAGGACGTTCATAAGAATCAGTCTTGATGGATTGGGAGTAAAGTTCAGTGGCTGGAACCATGTGTGTGTGTGTGTGTGTGTGCATGTGCAGGGCGGGGGTCTGGACTCAACTTCCTGTGTTTGTACGCTGGTCTCCCTCATTGTTCGCTCCTGATGACATCATCACCAGCAGGAAGCACACACACCCCGACGGCATCAAGCCAGGAGCCAGCGCAGGGTGTGTGTGCGCATACATGACGCCGTTCATGTGAATGTGTGTGTGCATTCGACTATTTATGTATGTTCAAGGGTGAGTGAATGTCAGATGGCTGATAATGGGGGTGCGAGCGAAAGAGAAAGCATGACATTAAGAATAAAAGGTTACGTATGGTCTTTCCCATTGGCTGCTGCGCATGCACTGTAGAACTGGACTCACACTCACAGACACAGAGTTCGGTCCATTCACACTGATGGGTGATGTGATAAGATCCCTTGCATTCCTGTGCATGTACACATTCTTCCTGTAACATAGTGCACAGTGCACCGAGGAGGGGTGTGAGTGTGTGTGTTCGTGAGAAGATGTGCTGGGAGAAAAGATCCAAACGTGCAGCGTTATGATCTCTGTGCTTGTGTGTGTGTGTGTGTGCGTGTGTGTGTGTGGGTAGTAAGTCTTCCATGGGAACATTAATCAGACAGCCTTTATCTCATCCCTTATACACGACCTTTCTTTCCATCTCCCTATTGTTCTTCCTCTGTCTCTGTCACACATACACACAGTGTGGGTCTACTGTCATCCAGCAAGTGTGAGTGTGTGTGTGTGTGTGTGTATCTTGAAGACTGAGTTTAGGCTGTTGAGCCAGTTAAATCCACTGATTGTGAAAAGTCACACAACAAAACAGTGGGGGATAAGCATGAACTCTGTATCAAATATAAGAAATAAAAAAGTAAAAGTTCAGAGCCTCTTTCATTCCAACTGTAATTGCCTCTATATACATTAATGTGTGTACTGTCTGTCCATTTGTGTGTGCGTTTTGCTACCAGGTATGCAGCCTCTCTCATGAACTGTTTGGCAGGTTGTCTCCACACAGCAGGGACAGTGATCACCCATCTGATCTCCTCTCCCTCCAGCACTGATGAGGACTGGTCCTTCACCTCCTACACCAAAATTTAAAAAAAAAAGTTCTTTTTGGAAAAAAACACTCAAAATGAAGTCCAGTATATAAACCTCTTCTATATGTGTATACATTCACACACAGTTGCTGTCAGTCCTTGAATGTGTCCATTGTGAGGCACCATACTGCCCTCATAAAGTGGAGCTTTAAAGTGTACCTTTAGAGCATGCTCCCTGAAGAAGCGCAGGGCGTGAGCAAACACCTCAATGGCCCTGACCCTCCGTCCGTTGACCGCCTCCAGCTCCGTCTCCATGGTGAGGTCCTGCATCAAACACAGCCGCAACTGCTGAAACACAACTGCAGGAAGAAGTCGTCTTCCTGATGCTTAAAGAGTAACTTAACAGCAGTTAAATATTACTTTTTGTTTTTTTTTTTACTTCTCATCTTGTTGCAATGATGGAAAGTTGTACTCTTGGGTGTGTTAGTGTACCATGACATCACTGTTACAGGTGGTCTCTCTCTCTTACACTTGTGCTGTGGATCTTCATTTTAAATTTGTCGAAGTAGAGCCAGTGTCGGGCCTCCTCCGGGTCCAGGTCGTGGTAAAAGTCCCGGGCCGCAAACCCGAAGCTGTGGAACCGCAAATCAGGAGTCAGCAGCAGACACGTTGGGCTCTTCTGATTGGCCACTCCAGGGTCGCCGCCCTCCCAGCGCCTGCATGGGTTGGAGGAAAAAGCTGTCAAGAACAGAAAGTGGTAGAAAAGAATGGAATTGACAGAAAACACACACAGACTCTTACTTCATCATGTGTATGGCCTCTGAGTCCTGTGTGAAGCTGAATGCGTAACCGCTGGAGGTCGTCCCAAAATCTATAGCCACTACAACAGAGAATGGACAGGCCATCCTGGGCCTGACCTCCACCCTCTGAGAGAAAGGGAGACAGACAGGAAGAGGGAAATGTGTGTGTGTACTAACAGTAACAGAACTCCTCCTTATTATCTCTCCTGTGCTCATTGATCTCTTTCTTTTTCACGTTAATGTGATGGAAAAAACTGAAGAAAAAAACTATATCTAAATAAAACACTGTATGCAGCCTTTTCAAATTAGATTTATGAAAAAGAAAAAAACAAAATCAGAAACCTGCCCGTATTATTTTCATACTTTGCGACCATCTACAGCCAGACCAGAGCGAATGAGCTAATGTGGGCTGTCATTTCTGTCTGGACAGGAAGCCTGGGTTGGACTTGAACCACTGTCTTATCCAGGACATGTAATTACAGAGTATATTACAATATCTTTACATTTCAGAAATAACTTGTTTCTATGAGCAGAAACAACATGGAATCAGGACGTTGGCTCAGAAATCGGAAGCTGTTTTCTTTCCACTCTTCTCTTCTTCTGTTTTCTAACTAAAGTTCCTTGAGTACTTGTGGATGTTACCCTGTCAGTGCCAGTGTGCACATGTTTCTTTACCACAGTTTATAGCCTTCATGCCGCACTTGTTTCAAGTCTACACTTCACTTTAAGTGTGAGTGTTATTATAAACCACTAATAACACCATGAAGTGGAGTGAGTTTGCAGGTTGTGTTTAAGAGCTCTATATACAGAAAAATCAGCAGAAAGAGGAAAGGGTGTGTAGGAGTGTATGTGGTGAGTGTGTGTGTAGTTACCGGCGAGGGTGAGGGTGTGAGGGGCGTGATGCTGCAGTCATTTCTAACTGTGGCAGGTGATGAAGGGGCAGATAAATTATCGCCTGGAAATTAAATGAGTAGAAGAAGAGGAGAGAAGATTAAAAACTCATTACAAATGTGTTTCAGCACCACACACACTCCACGTGGAAAATAAACAGAACAGGCAAAAAGTCTTCGTTTTTTTAAGTGATAGTTGGACATGGGATAACTCTCTTGCAGAAAACGCCTTATTTTTCACTGTGGAGATGAACGAGTTAGCGTGCGAGCACCCTCGACCTGAGGCTCTCTAGATATGAGATTGAATATTTGTAATGAACTGGAATGACTGGAATGTCACTGGAATCTGATGTGAGTAATATAAGTGGGGAGAGGGACGTGGAAAGGTCAGCGTGTTCGCACTCCAAAAGATAAAGAGGGAGGAGTGAGTCATTTTGACCAGGTTGCCATAGCGATGCAGCGTGTGTTCACGTGTGCCTCACCCGGTATCTGCAGGCCGTTTGGGTCTGGCTGCACCACGTCAGCCATCTTTACAGGAGCCAGGGTCTGCAGAGAAACACATCAACACCAACAAGATGCATGTAGAACAATTAAAAGAGAAAACTCTGCTTCGTGTCTGACACCCCAGTTGTTGAATTGTTTACATAAAAATATGAATAAGTGGAGCTTTAAGTTATTAATTTCAAATGGCAAATGGACACCAATAACAATCATCTTACATGACACATGTAGAAGTACAATAAAATGGCGAAGGGGATGGCTCAGTGGTTAGAGACTGTAGGGTGTAAACACACAATAATACACTCTATAGTAAGCAGTGAATTCAAATTTTCGGATGCTAACGAATCATTGAGATGTTGTTCCAACACTGGTGGGCGTAGCGCATATTTTACACTGAGAATTCGGAACTGAAACACAATGGGCGAAAATAAATATAGTGTACTAGTTACTGAACGGAGAGTGATTTTAGACACAGCAAAGACGTTCATCAGCTAAGGAGGGGAAATGAATGAGACACACCCCAACAACAGCAACTGTCAGTGTGCACTCAAACCTCAAACTCCCAGCTTCTGTGGCTGCTCAGAGGTCAAAGATCAATTGTACTGGGAAGCTTTTGGGTGTCGTTTAACAGTATGTTACTGCTATGTGACCATGTATATGTGTAAACCAACTTTTTGTTCGGGTTAAACCAACATGGACATGTGAGACGAACAGCTGACAGTAACTTTATCAAGATCATAGACTTATTCAAATTCATATAACGCCTGAAACACTTGAATGTAACGTGTGCATTGAATCAGACTTTGTGTCCAGCCGCTGTCCTTGCACTTGATGATAAAACCAGATAGGCGATGAAACTCCACATCTCTCCTCTGCCTCATCTCTTTTGCACTTAATCTTTTCCCCCTTTCCTTCTTTCTGCTTTTTCTCTCTTATCCGTCCACTCTCTACTTTTGTCTCCCTTTCTCAATCGCATGACTGGAGTCTCGCAAGGGGATCAGCAGAACAAGCAACTCTAACTCCCCAGAGATGTTTCATTAGGGACAGACTGTGCAACACACTCCACTTTCATGCACCATTAACAACGCAGCTCTCTCACTTTGAAGTAGATGGAGAAACTTTATCAGCAGATTTATTGCCAAGTCAGGCTTTATTAATGCTCATTATCATGCATATTTATCTCTGACTATTAGTAACCGTTCATGTAAAATAGTGCAAACAAAAGACTGCAAGCAAGGTGAGTTCACATACATTACATTTGACACTTATTTTTAAGTGCAAACGACCTCTATAGGAACTAGTGCTTTTTTTTTTCTTTTAATTTTAACTCACCTCTTTGTGTGCGGTTGCAACACTATGCCCTTGTCCTTCTTGCCTCTCCAAATGTATTCCCAAACTCTGGAATTCAGCAGTCCGTAGTCTGGAATCTGCCTCCAGGGAAGAGATGGGGAGGAGGAAACTGTGACTGAATACAAGAGGATGCTTTTGTAGAAATCCCTTGATGAAAACGAAAAGACTTCTCAGCTGACTTGAAGGCAGATTGGAATTCCCAAATCAGAGGAGATCACACTGAGGAGTGATGGACAGTGGGATGAGCTGCAGCTTCAAGGAGGAGGATTATCTTTCTCTTTTTCACCTTGTTTCCTTCCTTGTTTTTCCTGACGGAGTTCCCAGTTGGATTTGGTTCTGTCTCCATGCAGCTGAGCTCACCGTCTCTCCGCTCTGCACAGGAATGTCAGAGAAAAGTGGTGACACACACACACCAGTTGCAGTGGGAGGGCTGTGACAGTGTATAGGGGGGAATGTTGGGGATTTACCTCACTGAGAAATTGCTTTGTGTGTGAGGGTGGAGTATCTTGAGCAGGCAGTGTATCCCAGTTAAGTCATCTTGCCCTGTCCCTCCCCTCCCACTCCTCCACATCTATCCTTCCTCTGTTTAATTAGCTCTTCCTGCCTTCCTCTTTGCTGCTCTTTTCATCTTGTTGTCCATTACCTTTTCTCTTTACATGCTGTTGTTTTGTTTTACTTTTTTTTGTCTCCTTCCACTTCTTTGTCTTCACTTGCTGTATCTCATGCTGTAGCTGCTCCCTTAACCTTTTCGTGACATGTATGCACAACTTTCTAACTTTGCAGACAAAAGCAGGAAACAACCAGGTGTGTTCAGTCAACCCAATGCAACACTACGACGGCGCAATTTTTTCTTTGCTAGAAAGAAAGAAAGAAAACTGGTGACTCACTCCAAATGTTTCAGTCCAGTTTACAGGAATAGTTTGACTTCTCAGAAATATGTTTATTTGCTGAGACTTAGATGAGAAGCAGGAAACTACTCTCATATGTGACCATTTAATGTGAAGCAACATCCAGCAGCCATTTAGCTCAGCTTAGTATAAAGACTGGAAACAGGGGGAAAGACATAACTGACAAAATCCACCTACACCAGCACCTCCAGTAAGATGTAATGCAAATAAGTGGATTTTCCAAAATGTCATACTTTAATACTTGAACCGTAGATAAATGCGTTTGCTGCACACACTCTCATCTGATACCTGTGAGTGTTTTGTTACGTCCTCTGTGTGTGTGTGTGGATTCATGCTTGTGGATCTCTTGGAATCCACATCAGCGCTGCAGGGATCTGATTTCTCCCCACTCGAGCTGTGATTGAAAGCACGCATTAACCCCTAGTGCTTGTAGCACACATACACACACACACACGGTGAGACTAAGCGGCCCCACTCCCAATGGGCAGGGGAAGTTAGACCTCTTGAGTACGCAAAAGAAAAGGCCCCTGGTATATACAAACGCATCCACATACACTCAGTCTCCTTGTCCTGTCAGATTTCCAAATCGAATTAGTGTGTGTGTGCATGTGTGTGTCTGGAAACCATTACCTGGCATGTCTCCCCTTGCTGCCCAAAAACCAAGAGGCCCCATATGGATCCTGCCATCACCTCACTCTTTCTCATTCTCCTTCTTTCGTTCATTTTATTGCCTCTTTTATTGTCCTTCTACATCTGTCCCTTCCCTCTTTTATAGGCCATTCTTCTCTCTTGCATTTTCCTTTCTTTAATCCACTTTATTTGATCCCTCGCCCACATTCATTTGCTCCATTAATTTTCTAATGAGTTACATTAGCATTTGTGGGGCAGCGTTGCCATCAAATCTGTGCTTTTCATAATTTTGGGAACTTGCAGGATTCTTCAGTTTAAGAATCAGCTGCATCCTTATCTGCATTAGACCTGATTAAACCCACAAGGGACAGCGATGTGAAACACTGTCACCTGACTGAATGTTGTGGAGTCCATCACTTCTCGGAGACCAAATTATGAAACAGAACCAGAACTGGTGTCGACATGCAGGCCTCACGCTTCTCCTTGTAGGTCCAGACAGAGGAAGCCCAACACAGGAAGTGATGGAGTCAGGTGACAGGAAGAAACCCCTATGCTGCATTCCTCTCATGAATTCCACATTATCTGTGGGACCCTGGAAGTCCTCGAGCAACGGAAACACACCCATAACATACACATGCACGTAATCACACACACACACGCACAATGCAATAAGCTGTTCTTCCTCCAGGGCCTCTAAATAGCCCACAGCCTGAGAGAAAACCTGTTACTTCCCCTCCAGATAGCATCACAACACTGTTGTTGTTGACATTAGTTTTATTAGCTTTGAGCTTGAACTCTTGCATGTTAAAGCAAGAGTTCAAGATTTTGGGAAACATGCTTATTTGCTTTCTTCAGGTAGGAGGCAGGAGAGTGTCAATGTTTTTTAAGTGTATTTCCCCAAAATATCTGATGTTAGCTGATGAAGACTGTGTGATGGTTAAAAGCTTTAGAAAGTGAGTAAGTGTGCACTTACTGATCAGATCTCCTTGCATGTCTATTTGAACAGATTTAGTACTCAGTGCTCACTCCAAGGCCTCCTACTGTACTGAAGCTTGAGTGTTGTTCCTCACCTGTATGGAATAAAAGCATCTGCAAAATGAGTAAATATGGACCTGAGATTTCTTTGCGTCTCTTAGGTCAAGAATGAACTGTCAAGCCAGTGGTTTGTGATCTTTTGTCCATTCAAACTGACGGATGTTCTGCACAATAACATGCCATTTGGAAAAATGTTCCTTTTATATGTAATCAAGGTGAATAATGGTCATGAAAATGCAAACTTACAATGCATTTGTATCGTTTGCAATAAAGTGATGACAATTATACGACTTCTCCTACAATAAATCTCTTTGTACAAATATTGCATGACTCTTTTTTTTTGCACCATTTTTCAGGCAAACACGTTAAACAAACAAAGGGCCAAGAGTCTAAATATGTGAGGGCCACAGTGTATAACACACAAGAGGGAACCATTAGAGGGGGAGTAATGAAGAAATGACTGCATGTACTGTGACCTCTGGTTTTCTTAAAGGTTTCTGGAATAAACGTGTAGCAGCAGGAATGCATTTCCATGTTCACCAAAGTCAGTGTTAAAATTGAACATATTGTTGCTCATTGCAGGCTGAGTGTTAACAACACCTCAGTGCTGAGTGTTAACAGGACCTTGGGCTAAAAGCACTGGTGCGTGCAGGAATACTGAGTTTGTGCAGAAAATAATAAAGACAATATTGTACCTTTGGGTGAGTATGTGTGTGTTAACGTGCCACTTCCCGTTCATGTGCACGTGAGGGTGTGTCACATGTTCCAGTGTGTGCATATTCATGTGAATGTGTGTGTTTGTGTGTGTGTGTGTGTGTGTGTGTGAGAGAGAGAGAGAGAGAGAGAGAGAGAGAGTTGCATTGGACAAACTCACTAATGCAGCCTGGGGTGGGGACCCAGGGCCACAGGAAAGGCTGGGGTAGAAAATACACACTCACACACATACACACACATATTAAACACAACTGCCCTCTGACATAAAGTCTGGGCTATTGTGTAATAAAAAGAAAGGCGGAGCAAGAGAGAGAGAGGAAGGGAATTTATGATTTATGATTCAATAGCAAAGACGGAGGGTGAAATTTATAGCAGAGGGGGACTGAGGCAGAGAGAGTAGATGGGAAGGGGGGTGCCATGCAACAGGAGTGGGGGAGAAGGAAAACAGGGGGAAAGAATTAAAGTGGAGTTCCTCCTTGTGTCTGTGACTAAACAGTGAGTGTGAGAATAGTTGTGTGAAAGCATTATATTATTGTGTACTCCCATGACTGGATATATGGGTGTGGGCTCCCAAATCTCTGCAATATGAGGCGCCTCAAATCAAAGTCTTTATCAGCCAAAGACTGACGATAAGTGCCTCAGTCATGTGTGGACCCAGCACAAATTCCAGTTAAAGTCTCAGCCCTGAGTTTATGAAACATACTTTTGAACGAAGCCATTCCTATAGCCTTTTATGAGATTCCCAAGTAGACGTATCACAGGTCAGTGTGGATAAATCAGCTGCAGACAGATTTAAGCTGGCACTCTGAGGAACATCTGGTGTTCTTGAACACTGATTTAATGTCCCTGTCTCCATCTCAATACATACCCACGTCCATGCATCTTGCATGCAGATGGGACAGTGCAGAATAATGTCGCGAGTTGGAAATCTGTTACAGTGACTATTTATGGTGATGTGAAGCGCCTCTGTTCTTCTCTGTTAACCACATAAAGACCGAGCAGCGGTTTAAAATATACACAAGAATTTCCAGTATAGTCTCTTGTTGTCAGCGACTATTGAGTATACAGCAATCAGATGGAAGCAGTCACTGCTCCACTCTACCATTGTTGACTACTTCAATTAGTCTACAGACATCAGTGGTTATGGGGTGGGAAAGGGATCAGGGTGCAGTATTTACATCCTTACTTTCTGCTACTTGGATTCACATTTGTAGCGCAATAGTAATGTTTCAGCTAGTGGACACGCCACACTGCCCAACAACCACACTGTGTGTTACAGTCGCCCTCCACTGTATTTTTAGGGTAATGCACCCTCTTATTTACTGCTGAGGACCTTGAAAGAGGATGGCTGGGTGATCAGATATTGATTGTTTCAAACTTAAGTTGAGATGAGCAGGTGCAGATGACACAGGCTGATTTGTTTTTTTGAAAATGTAACACAACTGAGGCATGGATTCTGTAAATAACTGCTGCAACAAAACCAGAGAACGGCTAAGTTAAGAAAATAGACAAAATAGTCCCTGGAGCTATAAAAGGCTCTGATGCAAATGAGGTGGCTGCTCCGAATGACCAGAATAACACATTTTTTTGTATGCTATGCCATAGCTCACTTACCATTTTCTATACTCAGTATCATCTTGTTGCTGACATGTAGTGACATTATCCTGATGTATGTTAGACCTTCACATAAACTAATGTTATGCTGAAATTATGAATTCATCAGTAATTTCACCACTTCATGACAGACACCACATAAGGAACAATGAGCCTATGAAATAATATTGTTTAAGTTGTCAGTTTGGACTTTTTTTGTCCTGCAGAAAAAAAAACAATCACACAACTTTTCCTCAAGAGAAAAGTGCTTTATTTTTATGAACACAATTGCATTACATTACAATATCAAATACCACATTTCAGATGGTTTACAACTCTCATATGTTTCACTGTTTTGAGCTCATTTCAACTCTCAAGCAAACATCTGCCTTTCAGAAAAACAGACGTGACCTGAATGTGATGTTTCTAAAGGAGGCTCTAACTGATGGGGGCTTTCCCCGCCCCCGAAAAGCACGCGCACGCTATTGCTCACACTCACGTATTAAATTCTTGCTTCCACTTTTACTCCCCTCTTCCATTTCTCCTCCAGAACAGCCTTAACAAACATAGAGTTTCGTCTTGTAAAGAAATGTCAGACCTGGTTAATACACGCTGTCAAATATTAACTAATCATATTGATTACAAAAGAAGGGGCAACAAGAAAAATGGGCTATATTTTGTTTACCTACGTGAATGGAGAGATGGGGCGGGGCGTGTGGTGATTTGGACCAATAGTATCGCTAGAAGGCGCCGACTGACGTAGACTCCAACCAATGACTGAAGTGTACAGCTGGACAAACGCGACCACGACACAACGCTTTTCAGCTTCACCGTTAAGGCAGAAAAAAAAAACAGTGGATTAATCAGTTTTTTAGCCAATAACGCGAGCAAATTGACAAAGGAGACACGTGTTTATTTATCGTTTTGGTGATTTTTAGAAGAATTTCTTTATTGTGTGGTTTTCTTGTGACATCCGGGACCGGAAAGGAGACGTTTCCCCCCATCGACAGCTGGTTTGCGGATTCCCCACTATTTGCACTTTAAGTTGTGCGGTGAGTGTGTTGTTATTGGTGGAGGAAAAGGGGGAAGGTAGCAGTCTGCGATAGAAAAGAGAGAAAGACAGAAATAAAAAAAAGCAGCGAGAAAGTAATAAAAAAGGCTTAACTGTCAACAATATTATTGATAAAGCAAATATCTTCAGTACAACTGCATATTATGTGTGAAAAGATAGAAAAACTGTTACGAAAATTATGAAAGTCTTTTAATAAACTAAAAGTAGTAGTATCATGATAGCACTGTCAAGTTCATGAACATGAGCAGGCTTTAAATGCTGGATTTATGCCTTTACTATCACGGTCATATAGCTGTAACCCCATCGTTTTATAGCCTGTTCATCGTTAAAAATCCTTTAGCTGTTCTCCTAAAAAAATAATTTAAAGTGTGACTTGTTGAATTATTTGTATTTAATGGACAGAAATGCATTTATTTCCGAAGCCACGCAGGCATTTGTGTTTTGGAGGAGAGTAAGGAGTGTAGTGTTGGTGTGGCGGAGCTAGGGGGATGTTTGTTCTCATGCTGCATTCATGGACCCACTGCGAGCCCCGATTTTCGATACTCAACGTTACCGCGACGTGCAGTATTGAAACGATTAATCAGTTATTTGATTAACCTGGGTCACTGCATGATCTTTTTCGGCCTAATGGCCCGTTAAACGATCCTGTGTCTGCTTGCGACGGCTTTGGCCTTGTCACAGGTTGCATATGTCTTTGGGTAGTTAAACAGTTAAAAAAAAAAAGTGATGCCTCTTTTGCAGACTTGCATTTAAATAGTTTTTAGAAGTAAAGTAGTTCAACATTTTTAATTAAAGGTTGAGTCAGGACTGAGGTTCAACTCTGCTGGATTAGCCAATTGAAAGAAATTCATTTTATTAATTTTGACTGATTTATTGTTAAAGGCATCTTTCAGCCAAAAATGTAAATGCTAACTGGCTTCAGAGGCCAGATGTTAGGAAATGCTGCTTTTCTATATATAATTGAAATTTGAATATTTGGGGGTTTGGGGCTGTTAGTTGGACCAAACAAGCAACTTGAAGATTTTACCTTGTACGACCCGAATGATATGTCAGCCCATACTAATCTATATTGGTATTGCCATATACTGTATATTGTCCGATATATGCAGATATGAAATAAATATGATTTATTTTCTTACAGAATATAATGCAAAAAAAAAAAAGATGCTTGGGGTAATTTAGAAAAGGGGTCATCACATAGTTTGTCCAGCAGAGCGCGCTCTGACTCCTTTGTTTATAATACTCTCAGCAGCACATGCAGCAGAGTACACATCACAGCTGAGCAGACAGTAGTGAAGAGTCAAGCACTGTCTTCATGGTAAATTGCTAACTAGTTTATGAAACACAGTGCTGGGATCACTGAATGGATTCATGAACTCCATTACAGCTTTTGTAGCATTATGAATAAGCTCCTGACCACAGCCGTCTGTTTTCCAAAGTAAAGCTGCAAATTATGAGAGTGTGGCTCACGCTGGATGTACTTTGTTGGCTTGAGAGAAAGATGATCACCTCTCTTACTGTATTGTAAGAAACTGTTACAGGCAAAAGCACCAGGCTCATGCCTCGTTTGCTGCTAAGGCAACCACAGTGTCAGCTGCTGTCACTCACTCAGTTAGCTTAACTAATGACATTAACTGCTGGAACTTCTAACCAAGGAAGAAAGAAAAATGGTTTCTATTTCTGGCAGTGACACTCCAAGAATGGTAGTTTATTTCTGTTGTGATATCTGCTTTTGATTAAATATGATGGGAAAACAGACAAACCCACCACATTTGCTCCTCTGCTCTCAACACAGAAAATGCCTGGCTCTTATTCATCTGAATGGACAGCAGAGGAAAGAGGGTCAGTGATTCAGAGCTGGATCTCATTCAGTCTTGGGATCCATCATCTAATCATGCACTATTAGCGCTGGAGGGGGGGAATAGGAAAGGAAAAACTGTGGTGGGATTTAAACAGATGTTGCAGTGTAGTTGCTTCCAAATCTGTTTCTGTGAATCACTGCAAATATTTTTCTGCACAATAAACAAAACATCAAATTTTTTTCTGGCCGAACTTGAGGTGGCTTGTTTTTCCATTTGCTCTTCTCATACGTTGTCTACCTGCACAACTCTGTACTAATACTAATCTGTACTCCGTCAGTTTTAATGCTGGTCATCCTTCAAATAGAAATGAGTGCGTTGTGAATATTGTTGCTTGCCTACATATGTCAATATTCAGATGAATTCAAAACATCATATTCAGATGAATTCAACTACATCAGGGCTGATGTAGTTGAAATGATTAACACAAGGTGAATAAATATATTTTCCAGTATCGCTATCATGATGTGGTAAGAAATGAATTGTATTCCACTGCTATGGATTACACGAGATCAAAAGTACTTTGTTTTTAATTCGTTTTTTCAAAACCATCAATTTGGATATAAGAAATGTGTAAAATAACATTAAGATGATATAATAACAATATGATTCAATTTTAAGTTAATAAACAAAAAATATTGGATTAGTTCCCAGCCCTAATCAGATTTTTTGTCCTTTTTTTAAATTGAATTGCAGATGCTTGAGGAGCTGCAAACAGATAGATACAAAACTAGTATGCCAAATGATGGGAAAAGTCCATTGGAGACAGGAAGAGAAAAAAGCCACCTCTCACTGTTAAAACGATGAGATGATTGGTGACATTTTAAACCTACTTTTTTTACGCTTTCATTCCGTGTATGTCAAACTTGCTTGAAATTTCGTCATTCCGGAAAGCCCGTGAAGGCAGCACTAGACCACGTGACCAGCGTCTAACGTTAGCAAGGTGGCTAACGGGATTTAGCTAAGTTGAGCTACGTTGCATCGCAGCACGGAGAAATCCCCGCTGGAGAAACGACGAACGGGCACTCTTCGCGGTGTAGTTGAAATAACTTTGTGTAACCTTACACTTTGACGCGGACACTGAGAGCACAATGCCAGGTAACTTGAGCCCCAGAAACCTTGAATTCAGACGGTTTTGTCGTGTGTGTTAAGGTGTTAAGGTGTTGTAATCCTCGGAGCGGAGGCTTGTTTTGTTGACCTGCTTCACTGATGCTGCCATGCTGTAGCAGCGTGCTAGCTGATAGCGAAGCAGCCGACTTTGTTTGGCCTCGAGCATCCAAACGGGAACGGTGTTTGACCTCGGTTACGCGTTGTAACGGCTCATCGTGTCTTTTTCACTCGGTGCACTGTTTTCGTTTAAGCCGTTTTCATGCTAATACACTTTGCGACTTTGATGAAAATAACTGTTATCAGCCACGCAGCTCCCCTACCCTTTGTTGTTGCTGGGATAGCATTCACCTTAGGCCCGTTCATTGACAGCAATGTGTGGCTATCTGTTTGCAGCCGCCGTTAACTAGCCACTTAGCATTACCTCGGCTAAAACCCTCCAATCCATTTACCAACTTTCCAGGTAGGCCCGGACACCTGGTTTAGCCCGTTAGCTGTGTGGAGGCGCTAGCCGAGCTTTAAGCCACGACGACGCTCCCATTGCATACAGTACATTAACTGTTGCATTACATAATCTGTTATGAAGCGGTTTATTATGTGCATTTCAAAGCATCTTTTATGCACAGATGATTTGTTTCACAAACCTATTTTAGCTTCGCCGTGTTGTCGTTGTCGCTCGACAGATTGGATCCTTGTGTTTTGAGATTTTGAACTTTTCTCTCATATGCAGGTACACGAAGTGTACTGGGTTTTTCTAAAATCTGATCGAATCATAGTAAAACATCAGGCTGACCTGATATTTTAAAGCGTGGAGTTTAGTGTTTTTACCTTTTAAAATCCTGTTAAGTAATCTCATTTTTTGCTGTTATCTCATTAATTTGAGCTATTTTTGAAGCAGTTTACAGCCAGTGTGAATGAGCTGACTTGGAGAAATGTCTGTTGGCTGCAACTAAGTCATTTTCATTATTTTCATTGTTGATTATTGTTTTTTCCTTGTCCATTAAATGTGAAAATTGTCTATTTCAGTTTTCCAGAGCACAACCTGCTGCTGAGTTTAGATTTTAGTTCCTAACTTGTCAGACAGTAGTGAAAACTATCAATATAATTTCCAAAAGCTCAGTTTCAGTGGCCCGTGATGCAGAACAGCATTTTACCTCTCTACTGTTTATCCTCGACTCTTATCGAATCGGATCCAATCATGCTTTCCTTGCAGGCAAGGAGGAGGATGGGCCCAGCTTAGCTCCGCTAATTAAATATTACATGGTGACCAACACATGGTTATGCAACATGAACATGTTAAGAGCTTCATGCAGTACATGATGGTACAAATCTCACTGAGCTGAGACATGTTTGGGTGAGTGAGTCATAGGAACTATTGGAAATTGATTCTAGAGTTACATGATAATTCTTACTTTTGAAGAAAGGTCCCGTAAAAAGATGCAGCTAATGGTAATTTTTTTCCCCACTGAAAAAGGTATCATTATCTCTGTAAAATGTCAGAAAGTAGTGATGCTTGCCTGTCACAACTTGTGAGAGTCTTCTTTCTTTGTTGACCTACAGTCCAAAATGCAGGGATATTACCTTTAAAATGATATACAACAATAGAAAAGCATTAAATTCTCACATTTGTGGAGCTGAAACCAGAATTTCTGAGGCACTTTTGCCTGATAAATGAACAGTCTTGGGTAAATGTTGTGATTGTCTGCTTTGTGTGTTTTTTTTTTTTCTTTTTTGAACATATTGAATTAAATAAAACCCATCTTGAGTGCTGTGTATTTGTTTGATGAGTGTCCAGCAGACTTTGGCAATGGCTGGTAGAAGTCTGTTGTTTCATAACACGTTATAGGTGTCAGTAAAAATGAATGGACATCCTGGCACACTCTCACATAAAGGCTTCAAACTGTTTGAACGAGCTGGCACCTTGCTCAGATGGAGCAGAATTAGATTTAGACCTGGTGTATTTGCTTGTAAAATGTTCTTTCTGACCCTCTCGCACTCACATTATTTGCCTTTTTAAAGCTGACACCTTGTGTAAATCACTACAGTGAATAATTAGACTGCTTTATCATTGCCCACAGGCACAGACACACCTCTTCTTAGACTACTAACCTACTTAGATTATCCATGTTTGTTTGAACTCCTCTGAAGGACAGCATGTCCATGCTGTCCCTGTGTACTGTCACGGTGAACGGCAGCCTGTCTCGGGTCAAACTCTGCCTGCATGTGTTGATTTTATCACACTGAGCAAGATGGAAAGAACAGGAACAGGCGTCAGAGTAACCTTATGTCCTGAATTGGGAAATCAGGTCATTACATGGGTGAAGTTTCTGCGAGTTTGGGGATGTAAGTCAGTCCTTGCAAATCAAACGTTTAACGATGTGTGTTTGCATTAGGCTGACCCTGGAGCGGTGTGCGCGGCTCGGTTGAGATCATCGTTTTACTCCCCACCCCCTCCTCCTCTCCTGTGTATCCACCGCGAGGCCACAGTTGAGTCATGACAAGTCTGCTGGAGCTGGCTGGCAGTCTGAGGATTATGTCATTATAGTGGGCACGTCTCATCACAGCGGTTGTGCTGTGTCTGTGTCACAGAAACGGGGATAGACACATACTGTCTGATTACTGTTTTTTTTTTTTTCATAGTTAGATGTATGATGCCTGTATATGGAAGTATTTGTGTTGGACTGCATCTAAACATAGTCGAGGTATTTCTGTGAGGCTGAGGGTGCAGTAAAAAGTCTATCACCTAATCTCTGACTCAATAATCAGTTTAGTTGTTTTTTTGTTATGCGGGATCTTCGACATCAGATAGACTGGTAGTAATGTGTTCCCATTGTGATTGGAATTCCTTGTGGTCTGGAAGACATCCAGCTACAGTCTGTGCTCAAGCAGTGCAGAGAAATGACGGAGGAGTAGGCCAAGTAATACAGACAGCAGGGGATGCACAGGTTTTCCAGGCCAGGTGTGGATGTACAGCCATGTGATCATATGTCCAATCTTTAGCATTCAGATCTCAAATCCAGATGGAAAGGTCATGTGTAGCCGAGGGAAGTTTTTGGACAAGGGCCCCGGTCGACTAAGAGATTCACGTGCCTGCTTCTTAATTCCCAGTGGCTACAACAGCTGAGCCCGGAGAGTCTGGAGACATTGTGGACTCTGTTGTTGTGTTGGCGCAAAGACTAGCACAACCGGCGATACATGTTTGTGTTTTCCTGACCTTGAGATGCGCCTTGTCTATCCATTTGCTATTTTTACACCCTGTGCTTGTGTGTGTGCATGTTACACCTGCAGCCTCTAAATTACAACATGCTGCACCGTTACACACAATGACTCACTCCATTTGCCTTGATTAAACCATGTGCTGTCAACACCAGGCCGCTGCAAAATAACCACAGACTTCTGTGCCGCTGCTCGTATCATATTGGTCGGTCATAAAATCTTGTTTGTGTTTACTTTTTCTTTTCTTTTTCTTTTTTTGAGAGTTACTGAGGAAAACGGTTTACAGTGGGGGAAAAAATCCTGAAGAAAGTTCTTGTTCTCATTGTTACACTGAACTAATCTGATGACAAATTATTTCCTGACGTTAAGAGGCCAGTCTGAACATTTCCTCTCTGCTTGTTGCGATCATCACTCATTTGGCACATCTGTTTAGAAGCAGTGTGATTGCCTGAAAGACCAGTGATTAATTCGAGGGCGTCTGAGTTTGATGCAAAGCGTGTTTCAGCATATACATATAAAGACAAACACTAATAGCTCTTTCCCTGACCCAATGTACTCTCTCATCTATTGTCTTTACATTGTTTGATATTTGTTTACTGCTGATATTACATTTCCTGCTTTTTTGGGGGGGGGGTTAAATCTCATTTGATTGGATTGTTTTGCTCCACACTGTGGAACAAGGCTTGGCAGGGAAATGGGGAAGTTATAACATTAAGTTGTATTTTCTCTTTTTATTAGCGTTAGTTAACTGATTTAGCACTCTGGGTGTTTGTTTGTCTTCATGATGTCTATCTAGGCCTGTGTGTGGTTAATAATAACACACTGGCCTTTTTCCCCGCAGCATAGCAATTCACCAACCTGAAAAACTATTGATTGCAGTCATAAAGTGCCAAAGACTCTATTAAGCCTCCTGAGTCATCTAGATGTTTAGAGTAGTTTTTGAGACTCATCTTTGGGCACAGAGCAGGATCAGTCCCAGTTGGTGTTGCCGTTATCAGTCTGTTCCTTATTCAGATCGTGAGATATGGAAACGTGTTGTTTGGGGGTTTTATTGTTTATGAGGAGTGAGACTCTGAGGACTTTTCAACCCAGGGGAGCAGTTTTCCAGCTGTAGCTAAAATGTAATGGAGATGCTGCTAATTTGTTCAGTTTGGATCCAGGGCTGAAACGATAGAGCCTCGATTGAGATGAGATTATGTAAATTTAACAGCCAATAAGATACAGCTGTGGGCTAATGAATACGAGACGAGCCCAAGTTATCAGTCTTCAAGAATAGAGGAAAATGAAGTGCGCTCCGTGTTTAATTTGGTTTTGGGAGCCAGTCGTGTCTGATTTCAAAAATATTTTCAACATGTGTTTTTTTTTTTTTTTTTTTTTTTTTTTTTTTTTTTTTTTTCCCCCAGCTGAAGTTTCAGGAGTTTTGCCTTGGGGTCCAGTTTTTCACTTTTTGCCCAAAGCACCCTTTTTTTCACTTTCTTTTTTTTCAAAGACAACTGAGCT
>JBBMJY010000016.1:9455926-9493245 GCA_037833715.1 Toxotes lorentzi
GGTGGTTCCGTTTTTGGGTTTGTTTTGGGGGGCGGGTGGTTTGGGGTTGAAAAAGGTTTTGAAAATTTTTTTTTTTTTTTTTTTTTTTTTTTTTTTTTTTTTTTTTTTTTTTCTTCCCCAAGCTGAAGTTTAATGAATTTTGACTTGAGGTCCAGCTTTTAAATCTTGGCCAACAGTAACTCTTGTGTAACTGTCTTCTTGTGCAGAGCCGGCTGAGATGAGCGGTCCAGAGGTGGCCAAGACACCGGGAGGCGGCGCTCCGGGCAAAGAGGGAAAGGAGCCGGTGGCCAATGGGCACGCAGGAGAGGGCAGCGACCCCAACCCGTTCGCTGAGTACATGTGGATGGAGAATGAGGAGGAGTATAACAGACAGGTGTGCACTCATTCTACATGTGTTACGGGACATAAAACATATCGTGGACCCTTTAAATTCTTACAGTCCCACTGGTTTCATGGAGGAAAGGACTCGATGTGCTCATCCTTCCTCTTTCTACCTTCACCCATTCTTTCCACTTTGCCTTTGAAACCCCTCCCTTCTTAGGTTGTGGCCTTATATCAGAATGTGCTCTGGGCTGAGTTGCCTGAAGTCAGAATTTTACATTCCTGCGTATGATGCCTTTCACTCCACCTTCCAGTTTACCTCCTACTCTTGCGGCGTCCCCCACCCTCCATTATCATCTCCCCATCCGCTCTGGTGTTCTTGTTTCCCGTAGTGAAGGCTGATAACCATCACAATTTAACAGACCTGTTTACGTTTCTTGCCCCCACCACACACACTCACACACTCACACACTCACACACTCACACACTCACACACACACACACACACACACACACACACTCTCTCCCTCCTTTGTCCTTCACTCCTGGCTCTTCTGTCCACTCCCCTCCTCTGTGATAGTTTTCCCTCCTTGTGTATCAGAGGTTATTTGGACCCAGTCTTAACCACTTGAGTTACATGATTAATGATGCATAGGTAGAAATGTGCCTGTGACCAGTGTTTCTGTTTTTCAAATCCATCCTCTTCTAATATCCAGTGCCCTTTTCAGCTCTCTGTATCTCAACCTCTCATGTCTTTTTCTCTCGCTCGGCTCGATGAGTCATGTGTTTTAATGCCATCTCATTTCTTTTTAGTAAAAACCCCACCTACTTGTCATGCAAATAATCTTATACAACCCTCCTCTGTCCATCTACCCCCTTGGTCTTTTTTTTGCAGCCCTAGTTTCTCTGCTCCTTTTATTTCACACTCACTCGTGTTTTTTTTTTTCTGTCCCTCATCATTTCCAAGGTGGAAGAGGAGCTGTTGGAGCAGGAATTCTTAGAGCGCTGCTTCCAGGAAATGCTGGAGGAGGAGGACCAGGATTGGTTCATCCCTTCGCGTGACCTCAACAACCAGGGGGTGGGACAGCTGCAGCAGCAGCTCAATAGCCTGTCCGTCAGCGATCACCACAGCAACCTGGAGGAAGTGGCGGTGAGTGAAAGACACATCTGATTTCACAACAATCTTATTTTTTTTTACTTTCTTTTTTCTAAATTTGCTGTGACCTTGATCATAAAGGGTCAAGAGTTTAGGTTAAAAGAATGTGTTCTTATTTTTCCACTCGTGTCTTTTTCTGCAGAGGAAGAGCATCTTGAATCCCGAAGCGAAGGAGTTCGTCCCGGGGAAGAAATACTAGGAGTCCCCCTCACCCCCATGGAGCCTCCACATGCACACAAACACACACACACCAGTCCTCACATATTCTCAGAGACTCTGGCGGCCACGACCGCGCACACACTGATTGTCACACACACTCACAGCCTATACACACTTGAAGTCAGTGGCGTGCTGGCAGGCCCAGTCGGGGGGTGGGGGGATTTCTTTTTCTTTCTTTCTCTTTTCTTTATGTTTCTTTAATCTTTTTATTTCCTGTTTGTTTCTTGTAAACTGAGGGATGCTGGGAACAGGGGTGGGGGAGGGGTGTAATACCAGCACCGCCCTACTGTGGGCGCTAGCTCATCATTGCATTTCAGATGACGCTGTTGATGTTTGCAGAGCATGCAGGTCTTCATTGAAGCCCCCTTTTTAAACTGAGGCAGCTACCAAGGAGTGGACAGGACAAAATTAAAAAATCCAAAACATCCAAACCTAAAATAATTTCACGTACTTGTTCATTTGTGTGCTGTCAAATTGGGGAAAATCAACAACAACAACGCTTTGGATTGAGGGTTTCCACGACTTTGAGATCAGAGAACGACTAACACTTCAGGGGACTTGATGGGTATCTGCCGCTGCTCTGTAGAGACATCACGGTCAATCAGACCCGTTGACGTTTGCTCAGAAGATGTCATAAGCTTCCTGTGACATCACAGCTCTTGTGCATCTAGAGATGCGGGTTGTTATTTGTATCCCCAGCAGCTCTGTTCCAAACCAAACACGGGCCCCGTCCTCCCTGCACGCTTGTGTGATCAGTGATGAGAAAGGACATGGACAGGTGTAGTCATGGATCAGTTATTAGTTTTCCCAATTTATGTGGAAGTCCATGTTTTATCTTTTGTCCAGCTCATAAGAACAGAGGTGTGAGTTCTCCTAATCATGCATCAAGTTGAGGTTAGCAAGAGAAGTTTCATTATAGAAGGAAGGTCAGAGCTTTCTGAGCCTTTTTAAAAAAAAAAAGAAATCATCAGTTATTGTCATTTTTGTGTTCACCGCTTCAGTTTGGATTCATGACACACATTGAACAATCTTGTTTCGGGGGAGTGTTTGGTCTGGAACACAGCCGCTGCCTCTTTCTGCCGGAACAACTTTGTTTGTCCAGCATCAGATCAAGTGTCCATATTCAAATCAGGTTTTCAGATAGCCTCTCCTCCTTTTTTTTTTTTCCCCTCGCTTTTTTTCCCTTCATGTTTTTGAGGATGAGGCGTTTTGTGTCTCTGCTGGGTACAGTAGCCTGTGGTGTCCATTTAGTCCTGTTTGTAGGAGGAAACGTGAGGAGTCACAGTTGTCACAGCCAGTCAGAATAAAGCAGTATGGGACATGTGGCTGACAGTATGGCCTCCTCGCTGTTCTTCTCTGCGTAGGCTGATTTCTTTCGAGGAAGTTCTTCTATTTAACCACTGATTTCCGTTGTGGTCTGGCTTGAAGCATCAGCCCTTACTGCAAGTATAATCTCCTTTAGGGTGTGAACCAGTTGTATATGTGAAGAAGATTTTCAGGAAAACCCCCCTTTTCTCATTAACAGCAGTCATTAATTATTGAATCCATTTTTCTTATTCTCAGCCAGCTTGGCTTTAAAACGTGAGGGCAGTATTGTCACGCGGGGAAAAATCATGTGATCTGAACATCGATCCTCTTCAAGCCACATTTCATTTGTAGTATTAACCGTGACAATAATGCCTTGTGTATTTTATTCTTGGTAAAGCAGACACTTGTACTAGCATTTAGCATCAGACAGGTGAAAGCACTTGTGTCCTCAGCCTATCAAGTACTCGACTGTGTTCTTAAACCGAGAAGTAGAGGCCGTGAACATGTGGTTAAAAGGGAACTTCCTCACACAGTGTTGGACCACAGCTGTCAAATGGCACCCTGGTGAAGCCAATAGGAATGTCCGCCAGGTGGATTGTACAACATGAAATCATTTTTGGTGATTTTTGTTTGAGTTAGACGACAGAAGCCGTATAAGAAAAAGAGGTCCAGAAGACACAGAGTATGAATTTCAATACAAATAAAAATAATGAAAAAAGACGAATAAAGATGTTAAAGACAAATGGCTTGTGTCGGTGTTTTGTCACTTTTTGATAGACAGTGGACAAGAACCCTGACGGGCTCAGGAAGTTTGGTTGTACTCGCAAAGCATTGGCATTAAACACAAAGTTCACCTGAGGCTGATTGGAATAACAATAGTTTTTTCAGGTATTTGGTCATGACAGTCCTGTCCTTGGAAACAGCAGCTGACTAAACAATCTCACCTTCTTATTACATTTATGCCCATTCTACATTACTACTTTTGTTTTTGATACTTGTAGTACATTACACTGATAATACTTGTGTACTTTGGGTAAAGAGTCTTGAGTACTCCTTCCACCACTGCACTGCTGCATGCACATTTAAACCTCTCACCAAACAGGAGGGTGACAACAAGCACACTCATTTTACTGTTTCCTTTGGGTGCCTGCTATGTTATGACTCATCCTCAGCTTCTGTATCCTGAGGCAAGATAACTGAGAATCACAGACACAAGCCTTGACCGCCACTTTGGTTAGGAAGGATTGTTCATGTGTGTGGCAACGCTTTCTGCGTAGAGAGCGCGGCTGGTGGGATGAAGAAGCAGCACCCTTCACTTAACACACTCACTGGTTCATATTTTTAAACTGCTGTGTATTGAATCAAAAGTTGAGATTCAGAGTGAAGGATGAGGACTCCAGTGACAAGGAAGATGACGATGGTGAAAGTCTCTCAGCTGGATCTTAGGCTGGGGCCACTAAGGGGAGATCATAAAGGACATATACTGTATATAAGGACATAAAGAGCCAAAAGACAGGGCTGCAGTGTACTAATCAGTGCAACACACAGGCTCGACTGACATATCTCCCCTTACCTAAGCACAGTAGCTGGCTTGGTACTCTGTCAGCAGTGGCTTTCTGCTGGGCTGTGTGCAGTAGACAGTGGGCTGTGTGCAGCAGACAGTGGGTTGTACATAGGCCAGAGGCAGGGTGCTGCCCTGAGGGATGTAAGGTGGGAGGGTTCGCATCTCAACGCAGCAACTTTCAGGGCGCTTGGTTTCCCCTGCACAGCTGAGAGCGAGAGGAACGGGGAGGGAATGTCATAAAATAACAAACTGAGAATTTTAAAAGTTGTTTTAGTAGGTGAGGTTTGTGTCTAAGGCTTACCAACCACACTGCCAGGAAATAGGCTGAAGGAAGGAGCTGTTTTTCAGTCCAACAGCTGATCTCAAGCCCCTCAGGCAGGCGCTGTTCTCCCAAGTTTCAGCTTCTAATCAGATGTGAGAATTAACAAAGTGCAATCACTGACCAGCAGCAGTAACATCGCTGGCTCTCAGAGGATCAATCTGTCTGTTCATTTCACATAACTTTAGTAAACTTATCCTTACTTATTATGGTCTTTCCTAATCTCATAGCCTCATATTAGTAGAAGTTACTTCCTTGATTTGACTTTAAAGGGTCATACTGAGTGCTGGAATTTATTCGTCATGGAAGAAGTGTGTGTGTGTGTGTGTGTGTTTAAGAGAGTAGTTCTACCTTTGTTTGTGGTGATGGGAGCGGAGAGCACAGGAAGGTTCAGCTGGTGCTGCAGTCTGGCTTCTGTGCAGACAGATCTAAGTAGATCTTCATAGCAGGCCTGTCCAACATGGGATGACAACACAATCACACCTAAAAGTGCACAAACAGGGAAAGGAATATAGAAGGAAGGCTTTAGAAACAATTAATCTCAGAAACCAATAGCATTGGTTTCAATCAATTCATAAGGGTTATGTACATAAATACTTGATGAGTCAAATGCAACACTCTAACCTTCTTCGTAGAGAACATCAATCTTCTGCTGCGGCTCATCTTTTGCCTTCTGCTGCTCCAACACATTTGCTGTCAGTAGAAGAAGATGGATTGAGTGTCTCTGTCCTTGCCAGCTTAGTTGTGTATTTGTGTTTTGTAGAGAGAGCTCCTTACCCTTTCCACCACAGAAACAGCACAGCCGACCTTTCACCTCCTCTCCAGGTAAATGCCCAGTCTCCCTGCCGAATCTCAGGTCTTGCGTCCTGCTCCCTGTCGCCTCGGAAACGAAAGGAGCGAGGATGCCAAACGGTGATGGGGAGGCAGGAGAGAGGTAACAAGAGGGAGGCTGAGAGACAGAGAGGGTGAGGATGGTGGTGGTACCAGTGAATGAAAATTAAACTAGGTTTATGTGAACCTGCTGCAGGTGTGTTTATGTGCTGCTGTGGTTCACCTGTGCAGAGGTAGTTGAGCCATAGGTGCTGTTGGTTGTCTTGTAGAAGTATCGATAAAATTTAGGCCTGGTGTCAAGTTTAGTCTGTGAAAACAACACAATCAACAAGTAAGAGAATTAATACGTGAATCAAAAAAAAACAATCTTTCCTGTTTTCTATCCATCACAAATCTGTCAAACCTGTAGTGGGTTGATAAATGCAGGGGCAGGTTGAGCTTCAATTCTGGGGTTCAGCTGGTTGACCTGTAGATGGCGCTCGCTGAAGGGTTTATAGTCACGACTATATGTTGTGATGAATCTCTCCCAAGGCCTTTGCCCTAAGGTCTGAAAGAGAAAAAAATAAGTAACAGGACTTCACTGTGTGTGTGGGAGATGACGGTCAGACATGATTCTACCATGTGCAGCTTTTTACTGAAACATAAGAAGCACAAACAAAAACTAAAATCCCCATAAGTTTATGCTAAACAAAATGAAAAAAGACGTAGCGTTAATTCAAAAGAGAAACGCTGGTATGCCTGAGGTGAGGCTGGAGTTTGGTAAAGTAGCAGTAATGCTGAACGACGTGTCGGTCCAGTTTGTGGATGGTGACAAATTTGCCTGGAGGCTGAAGACTACGTGAGAGAAAACTGTCAGCAACTGTGGTAATAGTGGCTGAAGCAGCATGAGCTGAGTCTGTTCTTTATTTTCAAAAAAAAACAACAAAAAAACATTTTTAACCTTCTCATTTCAATTCTAAACAAAGCAGAAAAATTGCATAATTCAACACACAAATGTGTAAAATTAGCAGGAGAAAGATCAGGTGTCTTTACCTTAAGGCGCTGTGAAGGAATCATCTGATGGATTTCTGATTCCTCTTTGGTGGAGTGATCTCAGTTCACCATCACAGCAGTGAAGCTGAAATGAACTGAGTCCACAGACTCTCCCTCTGTGTGAGTCTGTGGAATTTTACTGCTGCTGTTTTTAATCAAATTTGGTTTATTCTATTGATGTTTATCGTATCCACCGTGGCAGCACACACCACCACCACATTACTATTGCTCTGTCTGCATTTCTGTCTCATAACTTCTGCTGTGTGCAGGTGAAACTGCACATTTATACAGAAATGCTGTGATTCAGCAGACAGCCTATGGAGCAATGGGACATGGGTAGTGCTCACAGACCAAAACTGAGTAAAACGGTAAACTGAGTCTCTTTATGTTACACAGAGGCAACAGTTTCACACCCTGCTCCTTCTTCTCCTCTGTTTGACCCAGAGCTATGAGATCCATTCAAATTTTCACTGGTTTATACAAAGTAATGCATCACGTTTACTGTAAATCTCACTGGCTAATATAAACATTATGTCTTAAAATGACAAAACGTGTTGCATAAAATCTTTAGCTGCCAAATGACTGTGCTGTGAATAAGGACACATTAAGTCATATCTCAATAAATGTAGACCCAAGACAATGAGTGCTTCTTGTTGAAGTGTTTGCGTCACGAGCAGACAGGTAGTGTAACAGCACCATCTACTAGCAGAAAACAAAAGCGCAGGAAACCTGCAAAAAAAATGAATGAAAGTTCTCATGTATGTCACTGCTCTGTCAATAATGAGCATCGACAACAAGCTGTTTTCATTTTTTAAACCTACAAATGTATCAGGAAATGTTTGTGTTTTCAGTGAGTAAAACTTTCAGATCATAGATTAAGTGATACTTCAGTTATCTTGGCGATCAGGTTATTACACAACCCTCAATTAGTTTTCTGTCAAGTTCACAGTATTTTTTATTACAGACGTCAGATGTGAACAAGTGTTACAAAGGTGCAAAGGTTTGGAATGACAGTAAAATGAAAGTAATCAGTTCTGTTGTCACAGTAGCTGCCATGCAGCTCATAAGGATAAAACACCTACAGTCTGGAATATCTTCAACCACTGTGCTGGCATCTTGTAGTGAGATCAAATCAGGTGCTACACCATAGTGACAGGATCCATCTTATGATTATCATTATGGTTAACATTATTAGCAGTGATACTAATAATTACAAACTGTGCTAATACATTTCCCTGCACTGTATTCTCAATGGCTGCTGTTGAAGGTGTGTTGGTAGAAGACGGTAGCATTGGCTGCGTAATCCATAGTTATAGTGGAGCCTAGACTGTGAGCCCCTAGACTGGCGCCGCCGAGTGCCGAAGACTGCCGCAAAATCAAGAGGCTGTAGCCATGGAAACGGCCCTTGAACTTGTCAGATGATGCCAATTTATCAAGGACCTCAGTGAACCCTGGTGAGAGAAAAGAAGAGAGACGCAGGGACTGAGACTTCTTCTGCACAATGGCTTTTATCTTTAGCTTGAAATGAAAAGGAAGGAAATGAAGGTCCCTGGTGTCGTGACGTGAGGCTGCAGAGACACTGACCTGGCTTCAGAAGCTCCCAGCTCTTCCACACTGAACCCACACACAGGATGGGCAGACCGTGGCCACCACTCAGCAGAGGCTGTCGAGAGCGAAAGTTGAAGAGATTTCGAGAAACTTCACCATTTCAGTGTTTACAGTAAAGAGTGAAAACACAGCCGTAAACACAGCCGTATGTGTCGGGCCTTTACCTCTTGTGCTGCAGGTAACACTGCTTCCACATGTTTTGCCAGGACTCTCCCACCCTGAGTGAACACATACTGACACAGTGCATCCCCAGCCTCTGCACCTTAAACACATACACAGTTTTGATTTGACTTTCCTCATTAATCTTTTACTTTATCTCAACAAAAACAAGAAGAGATGCAACACCTACCTTCAGCCAGCTTCTTGCAGAAACCTGCAAAGTGTGACTTCTGGAAGTTTCTGTAGAGGTGCGGCAGCATGCCCATCAGATCTGACACCTGGGATGGATTTAAGTTTTAATCACATTGCAGTTTTTTTCACAACATGCTTAATTTATGACAACACCCAGTCAAGCATAAAGGTTTGTGCTATCCTCAGCACTTCACCTTCTCAAACCTGATTTGATATCATTTTTAATAAGAGCTGGAAAGTGATTGTCGTAGAGACTGTTGTTGGAATCTGACCTGGAAGTACTCCTCCATGGCTTTTCTGACATGGTTAATATCATGAGGGGGAGAGACCAGTTTGTCCCTGGCATCAAACACCGTCTTCACCGCCAAATGAGCGATCCAGAACGCTGAGGGACAGAGAGACGAAGAAAACTTTTACATTCTCCAATTTTAAATGGACAGTTTGTCTTTGTTTATGTTAGCATGTGTTTCCATGCTTACCCGATCCTTCGTCACCCATCATGTGACCCCAGCCTCCACAGCCGATCTGCGAGCCATCAGGATTGACTAATTTGCAGTTAGAGCCGGTCCCTGATATCAATACTACACCTCCTACAGAGAAAAAAAAAAAGACAGTCTGAGCTGAGAGGACTGCCCTGATCTCATTAAGCCATAAATTCCACCATAAATGATATCAAGTTTATACAGCCACACCTGAAGAGGGCAAAGTATCAGCCCGTCATTTACAGTATAATCAACCCAATGTACCAGTGCATATTTATATCCTAGTTAAATGTGTATAGTGTAAAATGTGTGATATTTATTTACATGTTCTGATATGTTTCACGGTATACAAATACGAAGACACAGTTGGAAATGGCTACTTACCACGATCGCTGGCGGTTGCCATGGCGCCGATGGCATCAGTGGTGATTAAGTAGTGCTGGCTGAGACTGGGGAAGCGCTCCTTCATGTGAGCGATCAGTTTGTCGATGGCGTCCTTTTGCTCCCCTCCACTCAGAGACATACCCTGCACACACACACACACACACACACACACACACACACACACACACACATACACACACAGAAAATCAGAGTTAATTTCTTTCATTGGAGGCCATTAAAAGTGTTAATGTGTTTGTGTTAAATCAGTGTGACTGACCAGGGAGCGCAGCGGTGTGTTTGGATCCAGTCCTGCCTCCGCCTTGGCTCTTTGGACCATGTCGTTGATGGTTTCAATACATTTGTCCACCCCCACTAACTGTATACACACAGACACAAAAACAATCTTTACACAGTCACTTTTTGTAGTTTATCACTGTCTTATGCACTGAGTGTAAGGAAAGTAGGAAAACCAAATTCCCCTTTTTCATCCATGTTTTCCTCCCTGCGTTTCATCTTTTGTTTCCTACATTTCTCCACTTGTCTGACTCAGACTACCTCCAGCTCTACTTCTGCTCACCCAGTGATTGGTAGATGGTCCCTCTGTCTCTGCCAGGATCTTCCCATCTCCTGACACCAAAATGGCCTTGGAGTGGGTCCCCCCACTGGAGACAGAGGACAGAAGATAGAGGGGATGAGAGAGACAGAATTGAGACCAATCGAGACAGTGAGTAAAAACAGATGAGCACTTGCTGTGATTTCTAAACTCACAGGTGAAGGAGCAAGAACACAGACACTGTTTATCTTAAAGTGCAAGGAAATCTTCAAAAGGATCAAAGTTTCACATATACATTTACATATATATTTAAAAATACACAAATATAATTATTAAAAAATTGCTGCTAAATTCAAACTAATAGTGATCACGAGACACACGCACGCCACAAAAAGAAGCTTCCTTGTGTCCCAGTCACAGGACTACTGTCAGGGGTTAGACTCAAACTCTGTCACTGAAGGTTGGTTCCATACATTTCCGTGTGGCAACCGCGAAAGTACGAATAAAAACATCCAGTATATATCAGCCTCGACTTATCATTTATTTAAAAAAAAATTAAATGTGAGCAAGTTTTATGGTATATTTTAAGTCTTTCTTACCCCTCTACTCCGCCGAACACTGATGCCATGTCTCAGTTCCTGTTTTGGTCCTGTCAAAGTGCGCAAATATCGCGAGAGGACACAGCCGAACGCCCACCTGTAATGCTGAGAAATAACCAATAGGTGGCAGTAGTGTTCTCGCTCGCGTTTTTCTCAAGGTTGCAGATATTGCGCTAAAATCAACTACAAATAAATGACTTTTCGTGGTCCCAAATTAGAGAAATATATCTTGGACCTAGAGTAAATTACGCTACTATAATCATTTTTCAAAGGAAAGCTTATAGTAGTGCAGAAAACGTTGGTAGTACCGTAAAAGCACATCATTATTAACCAGAAAGGCTGAGAACCACAGATTTGATCCTAAACAATGTGGTGTACTTTATTAATTATCACATGTTTTAAAGTGTAATGTAACCAGTATCTATAGGTGTCAAATACAATGTAGTGGACTAAAATTTCCCTCTGATATGTAGTGAAGTAGAAGAAGAATATAGTCAAAAATGGAAACACTCAGGTGAAGTACAAGTACCTCAAACCTGTACTTATGCCTAAACGTAATATATTAAGTTAATTTTCACTATAATGTGTAAGTTACCGAGGTTTTTATACTGCTAACGTGACACAAACAGGTCAAGAGCATTTCTGGTCTTGCAAAGGAACCTTGGCCAATTAAAAACCCATTTTGTGTCTTGACTCATGGTCTAAAAATCCATACTCATTGTCAAGAATAATACTGGCACAGATTTTGCACCAAAACAGGGACAACAACTACCGAGCCAGCAGGAGGCATCTGCAACACATTAATTTGGGGGCCAGCTTCCCTTGCCAGCATAGCCTGCTTAAAAAATAACTATCATTCTTTGGCAAGTCAGAAACATTTCTGTAGTGTCAAAGTACCAGTAGTGAGTTCACAGAAACCTGTTCGCATCAGGAATAACAACAGTTTACTGTGTGGTTTGCTGCGAAGTCTTACGGTTTATTTGCTAATTCAGTCATCACCTGTTGTTCCGTGCAAAAACATATCATTTATATTAAGCACGCAGTTTACGCTTGCGTTCAAACGTGTAGGTGTCAGAGCTGAAACCAAGCGAGAAGTTACACAAGAGTGAGGAGGTGGGAGGAGGAGGAGGAGAGGAACGGCGCGGTGCGCTCACCACGCGCTGCTCGCTCCTCCTGAGCTGCAGGGAGAGAAAGTGCCGCACAGTTACCACAATGACGGATGTTCACATTTTAAAAATAAAAGTGCACAATAGGCAACACTGGATCACCCTTCATTCACAACTCACACATCCCTAATTTGATACGAGATATTTTCCATTTGAATATTGAAAAGTTCAGAAACAGAGTGAACCATTTTCTTAAAAATCATTTGCATGATACAAAGTAGTATTGCTAGGTTTGATACCTCCTTCAAGAAAGAGCTAACATTTATGTCAGCTTTCATTTTTGTTCCAGAATTTGTTGGATGATCTCTGATTGGTAGGTGTAGTAGGAAGAGATATCATTTTCTGACAATTTAACTTCAGACAGACATTTTACCAACCAAAGCTCCCAAACCCTATCATAGACAACTGTCATTACTAAGCCTTTACTTTTATGAAGGAGGCCTCTGTTCGGGGTCTGGGGTTGCACGGCTGGATTACCAACAAGAACTGCTGTGGTGCCTCAAACCCTCAGAGGGCCCAAAGGTTTCAGGATTTGTGGTCATTTGATTAATTGCAAAGATGTTTGGTAATACATCCTGCACTCAACCTGCTAACAGTAAAATGTAAATGACATGGGTCTTAAGGTTGCCCTTTGAGGCCGTGTCTTGTAGAGTTAAAATCTAGTTTACATGCCTTGATGATTTCAGTTTATCTTTTGCTTACAAGGTGAATATTCTTGAAGAAATAAATGTGGGCTTCACCAAGTTACCACAAAACAACTAGATCTACTAATTACGAACTAATACACAACTAATGAAACGAGAGTGGTAAAAACAGGGAAGTCAATAAAGACGTAGTTCAGTTTTTTTTTTTTTTTTTTTTGCCCTGTGGAGCCCTGGATGGTTAAAATCGCCGTCAGTAATAGTGCACATATTTTTTAAACTTGGAATAAGTTTCCATGTCACTTCTTTCTACCTATTAGAGTAGAAAGCATTCCTGAACGGTGTGTGCAGTTTTGCAGCTGTGAACTTGACGTTGGTTAATCAAGCGTTTATTGTGAAAGCCACTACCGGAAGCGTCATGCATGTGTATGAAGCGTGACTTTCCACCGGTCCAGCCCCTACAGGAGGAGTGAGAGGCGACAGAGAGGAGAGTCGCCGACAACAGTTAGACATTATTAAACTTCGTCGGGACCACCCAGCGACTGTTTGGACCCTTTTTTAATATTTCCACCATGACGTTGTTAACTGTCCGTCAATCTCATGGTAACTGCGTTTTAACGGCTGGTGAGCGGAAGTGAGAGAAGGGGAAGTTGTTAGGGGATAGAGGAAAAATAAAGCCCCCAAAAAGTGATTTTCGTCTGTCAAGTTTTAAGTCAAGTTTCGCCTTTCTGGAGGAAGGGGGACCCTGGAGCGTTTGTGGGCATGGACACCCACGTTAAGGAGGGACAACTTTATGTACAGCATCAAAAGTTTGGAAAGGTAAGTCTTAAGAAGTCTTATTTTACTGGTGAGGTTGTGGCATTGACTTAAATGACCCAAACAAACAAACATACCAGTAACCCCATATGAAATGTAAATTAAAAGCTCTATCAAGGGAAAAAAAAAACCTAGTTGAAATAAGTGTAAGACATACAGAAGGTCTCTGTAGGGTGATTGTAGAGACAGGAAACCATGTACAGCAAATGTGATAACGCCACTTTTGGGTCATTGATGGCTGTCATAAACAGTTTAAGTCCTAATAAAAGTGCAAAAGTGTCATTGCCATGACCATTGGGAGCATTTTCATGTCATAGGTGACAACAATGAAAGCAGTGCCTTCAGGCACATTATAGGAATGTAAAAGTAGTATAAATAAAACCTGTTGATATCAGTTCAGGTAAAGATAGAGGTATAATAAATCCTCACAGCAGTATTATATGTAGGTATTTTGTGGTTTCTTTTTTTTTCAGGGAGATAGGAATGTACCATTAACTCTTGATAAAGTCTTGAAGTCACAAATAATCAGGTGTTCAAAGTTTTAAACCAGACAAATGTATAGAGCACACATTGATGCAATTACAGACCAGTCTCTGAGCCCAGTGTCTTCAAAGAAAAACCTAGTGAAGATGCAGAAATAGGAAGTGTTTCACTGAGCTGGCCTTGTTTTGATGTGGTGGTTTGGAGTAAACCTGCTGTGCACCTGTGTTTGTGTGTGTGTGTGTGTGTGTGCACGTGAAAGTGTTTATGAGCTGGTGAAACCCTGGTGCACTGTAGTAAACTTCAGCAAATGGAAAAATACATGAGTCCAAAGTGGTGTAAAACAGTTTCTTAAAGTGAATGAGGACAGGGACACACAGAGGATTCATTTGAGAGTAACTGTTGTTTGTGTGGGTGTGTGTGTGTATGCGTGTGCTTCATCAGAGTAGCCAATGGAGCTGCATGATGAAAGCTGTAATATTTTCATCACTGTTGCAAGATCACTTTCCACAATAAAGAAGAAACTGCAAAAGCAGAACAGCCGAGCTGGTAAGCTGAGACAACAGAGAGACAGACCTTTCGTTCACAGAGATGATAGGCATGTTTCCACTTTATCTTAACTGCGTAAGCAGCTGTTCACACCATTTCACTGTCAACAAGCCACCTTTTTGTCATCTGTGCGTCCATGTGATCACGCATTTTAGGATAGGAGATCACATGGTAGCACTGGACACTGTTAAATTGCAGTGATAACACCTGGGTGTGTGTGTGTGGGTTTGTCTGTGCGTTTGTTTCAGTCCTTGGCCTCCATTAAACCTTTCCCTTCAGTCCCAGAGCACCACTGGATAAGAACTCATTTACTCTTTCAGATTTGTAAAGAGGGTCTTTGTCTCTCCGTCTCTCTATCTGGTCATATGACTTGGACCAACAAAACATTCTGACCCTGTTTCCTGCCCTGAACTCACCACTCCACAATAGATATTCATAAAAACACACACTTTCAATGCCTTTTATGAAACTGTTTACAATAGAAAATGAACAAACTGAACCTCCACATTTTCAAAGATAAAGTTATCTTTGCACTAGAGGGAAAAAAAAGTGCTCAGAAGTAGATAAAAATGCATAAGAGTAGCAGTTAACAGAAGGGCGTGTGAGGCTGAACTGTGGTGAAACTGGTGTGAGGTTTGTATGGTGAATTATGCAATGTGTTAGCGCTCAGTCGACATATACACTCGAATGTATAGGCTCGTTCCCCACGTGCACGGAAAATGTGAGTCAGCTGTGCTTCGGCAACGTCCGACCAACGATTCTGTTTCTGTTTCTGACTGCTGTTTTATGACATGAGTTGTTACAGCAGGCTGTTAGGATGTAAACCACCAAGCTGCTTCTGTGTTTTTACATTGTGTCTTAAGATTTTCACGTCTACAGTTGTAATTAGTTAACTTTTTCTTGTAATGCTGCCCCTTTGGAAGCTCACTGCCCTGTTTGGAAACCAGTGGATGAGGCGGCTGACATACAAATCAACTGACAACAATATTTAAAGTGTTTGTTTTAAATAATCAAAAAAATAATGCCCAGCATTTATTGGTTCCAGCCTCTACAACACAACGTGCAGATTTGCAGTTATTTTTCTGTCTCATACCAGTATAAACTGAATCCCTTTTTACAGTTTTTGTTATTATTATGTTTTTTATTTTTATTTATTTTTAAAACTCGGATTCAGACAAAATAAGAATTTGGAAGGTGACATTTTGGGCTCCTTGAAACTTGCAATGAACACTCCCTAAAACATTCATGCATAATTGAAAAAAAAAAACAACACATTCTCATTTTTAAAAAAAAGAAAAGTTATTCAGCTTTTGGCTTTAGTTTGGTGATAACTAGTAGTGTTGTCAGGAAATGAGGAGAGAGGGTTGAGGTTGCCCCAAACAGCTGACAACAGCCAGTAGTTGTAAATCTGTATCTGCTGTATCTGCTCTTAGAGAATATCCCTGACTCCTAAATGTCCACTTCTTTCAAACTCCCTGTGTGTTTGTAAGACATTATAAAGCTGCTTTAACAGGCTGTGAGTAATACTCCTCGTGACGAGTAAACTGAGCTTCAACCTGCAATGAAACAATAGAGAAATTAAAAATGAAAAGCATTTTCACCACAGTGTCCCAGAGTCCTCTCAAACACTCCTGCAGGACACAGACCAAAATATAGCTGCTGCTTCCTCTGATGTTTGACGCACCCTGCATTACAGAGGTATTCATAACATCCAAAGCATGACACATCTGCCTCTCTCTCTCTCATCTGAACAATGTCAGTGTGTAAAGTGTGGCAAATATTTGGGGGTGATGTGGAGGCTGGGCTGCTTTCTGAAGTGCAGTTGAGAAGTTTATGGAAACAGTAAATGTGGTTATACACTGCAGGCTCACAGCCAGATGCAAGAGTCCTACACTTTCTGCTGTTGTAATTACAGTTTTTACATTTGCAGCAGCCATTTGATTTCATCCTGCGGCTAAAACGTGCAGCAGAGCGATGTGATTGTGTGCTCAGTGGGAAAACATCTGACTGAACATGCATCTGCTTGTTTGCCACACATTCACATCCGAGATGCTTGGACCTGCAGTTTGTAGTTCACCTGCACCCTGCGGCCACGAAAAGCTTTTAGTCTGATGTTGACGCTGGCACTGGTTCTGTCTGGTCGTGGTAGCACAGATGATTCCCTATCAGCACCGAAGACATGTTCAGCTGGGAGCTAGCTGCCACTTGAACAGACGGGGTGTGTCAGGATAAAGCAGTATTACACTCCCTGAGGCTGCTGGATTTATACGACAGTGTTTCATGTCTAAAGTAATAACTGCCTAATGGATTCATGTGATTGGGTGTCAGAGCTCCTCTTCATTTCTTCAAAACTGACAGTGTCTCAGACGCTAAGCCATTGGAACTGAGTCCTTATGAAGAAGTAGCTTGACAGTGTGTGTGCAAAGTGTATAATTGTCCATATGCAGGAGCTGTATTTTCAGGAAGAATAGTATGATTTTGTAATTTGGTGATGGAAAGCCTGTGCAGAAACAATGATCTGAGTTCTTACTCACTGCGAGTGCACTAACAATCATAACTATCATCCGTTTTCATTTGTAGGGTTCTTTCCATCGCCACATTTTATTGACTTTTGTCCCCTCATGTGAGTCAGTATGAATTACTGTAACTTAATGTAAATTTACATCTCCTTTTAACTGCACTGCTGAGTGATCTGTTTAGATTAAATTATCGCTGTGGCCTGAATACATGAGGACAGTTACTGTGGCCTTGGAGGCGTGATTTTAGAAAATAAAGAAAAAGAAGTTAATTGCAGAAATGAAGCTGTAATCAAGGCTGAGACTGTTGGTGGGACACGGAGGACAGTCAATCCTATCGTGAGCACGTCTTCAGAGACTATAGGCTGATTTCCGGGTGTTGTATGATGAACCATTGAAGGAACCATTTTGTATTTTCACATGCCAATCTTTTCGATCTCGGTGCAGGGTTGGTTGCTCTCCTCCAAGTCAGTGCAGACACGAGAACATTTCAATAGTGTTGGTTATCATTTAGGTGTTTTTGCCTTTCTTATCGAACCTGATTTCCATCTCTGGTGTATAATTCACGCAAAGAAGAGAAAGAATAATATGTTGAAAGCATATTACTACCCCTTTTCAGCAGATTGTCCTAAAAGTCCAATTAAATCATAAATTAATATCTTATTTAAAGTTTGTTGTTTCACGCCTGTTTTTTGACTTGAGTTAGACACAATCATTAACATTAGCTGATTCTGACCACGATCGACAGGTGTCACAAACGCGGCACCATTATAGTTGATAGAATTCCTCCATTACATGCAATTATTTTCAGACAGCGGTTACATTTTGGTGTATCCTGACTGTCTTTTGAGAAACCTAGCCACACCTTTGATACTATACAATATTTGTTGACTATATGCAAGTGAGACTGAGTCAAAACAGTAAACACTAGTTCTAATTAAGTTGAATTAAAGTCTGAAAATTAATTGGCAGCAAATATAATAATTGATTATGTAACAGGTTTCCAGTCTCCCACATTTTGACCTACGTGTGGGCATCTTTATCCCTCAGCCATCTCTCGGCCGTGTGCAACATACGCACAAGAGCACTTTGATTATATGGAAAGTGTGTCATATTTTTATTTAACACAAAAGTAATCATCTTCATTTTTCAGTTTTCTTTTGAGAGCTATGATAAATTTCTCGCTCATTACTATAGTTTCAAGGTTCATTCATATTAGAAGCTCAGTGTGTCTCAGTTTTGGTTCATCAGTTTCATGTGATCACAAATACCTAAAAGCTGCCAAGTGTACTTTACTCCACTCAGCTCTGTCCTCTGTACTTTTAGTCTCTTGTGCACACACAGATATGTCACTGAGGTCTGTCTGTGGCCAGTGGGTACAGGTTTGAGTACAGGTTTGAGCATGTCTGACACATGTGTCCCTGTGTCGGACATGCTGAATGCAAACACATAGCTAGATAGTGTAATAATATTCTAATGATTAAATTTACAGGTACTGGAATGACTTCAGTCCCTACAACGGCTTTTGAAAGGTAAATTCACATGATTTCCTGCTGCAGTGTCATACTGCATAAGTCATGTCAACATACTGTTATGTCTTAGTATTATTAAGAAAAAGCAAAGCAAAAAATCAAACTGTGGTAATTTAATTCAGCAGTACCTACAACAGTATTGTATCTCTTTATAATACAGTTGGATTCATGCAAAATGTGATGTAAATACATAAACAAATGAACGGGCTGACTGGCCAGTGGAAAACAACTCTGAAAACAGGACAGAATTATTATTCTCATTGTTGTTTATCCAAAATGCTTTCACAAGAAACCAAAACCACCACTGTGTCACCTTCAGTGCTGACAGACATGCAGAGCAAATGCAGCTGACCTGTGATCCAGGAGGATTAAAAAAAAAACAAAAAAATATTGATACAAGCAACTGTTTAGTATCATCTTTAGTTCTTTCAAAAATGAACAGAGATTTATTAGCTTTTATTTTATGTCCACGATACATTTTAGACATACATTTCAGAATGATGATCTTTTTTTTTTCCATTTTTCTGCATTATGTAAAACTTCCAACTTCCACGCTTGCTCAAGGGCACTCAAGTCCAATGTAATTTCTTAATTCTGAAAAAAAACAAAACAAAGTGTCATAATGAATGTAAAGCGTTTTGTTTTGGTTTTTTGCTTTTCTTCATGTATCGTAGCCACAAGCTGTGAATGAACAGGCAGGACACAGTGACACAGTGAGGAAGTGTCTCTCCCTCCCTCTGTCATGATCTTTTTTGCATAATTTCCACTCAGAGTATTAGTGGATGATAACGGTCTGTTGCCTTATATGGAGCAGCACAGTTTCGCATGCAGAAACCTGAACACACACACTCATACGTTGATTGAGGTCACTTCTGGGGGCATTACATAGACTTGCATTAACCATAACCACTACTTGCCTAACCCTAGCCCTAACTTTAACCAAACCTTAACCACAGAGATAAATATTAGCTTTTTATCACTTGTGGAAACAGCTTTTGTCTCCAGTTAACTGGTCTTTAGTCTACAATTGTCCCCAAAAGTGGCCTATGTCAAAGACACACACACAGTTAAGGACCATATTACGAGAGGAGTTAGTGTTGTTCCTGTTCATAGATACTCCACAATTACAGGTGTATGGACTGAACAGAGTCTGTACTGTGTGTGTGTGTGTGTGTGTGTGTGTGTGTGTGTGTGTGTGTGTGTGTGTGTGTGTGTGTGCATGTGCATGTGCATGCACTTGTGCACAGCAACACATGGTCCAGAGAGAATATTAGGTACAATACAAACAGATGCACATACACATATGTACATACACAGACACTCCTGGGCGCAGAAGAAGGAAGCAAAGAGGATCCCGGGTGATGGTGATCCCACGCATTTCCTGTCCTCTCTGGCAGTTGGTGCGTGTGTGTGTCGATGACGCTGGCTCCCATGCATGTACGTCCCTCTGTTCTTGTAATTTTTTGTCTTTTTCTGCTTGTACAATGACTTTGACATATAGAAATTATGACACAGCTTTTACAGCTTATCAAACAATGAGGATTAAATGTTAGATTGTGCAGCAAATTGGCCCTGTGGCTTCACTTATATCAGGCCCATCATGCAAATACTGTAATTACACCTTTAAACTGACTCACAATTCCTGTTTTCATGCTGTGAACGATAGTGACGCGCTGATGTGTTGTTAGATTTCATGAGGCACCAGATCGCAGCGGCGGACAGTAAATTTGTGCATCAGGACAATTTGCACTTGAACTTGAGTATTTTTATTGAATGCAAGTTTGTCCTACTCCACTACATTTATTTGACAGCTGTTACTACTTCGCAGATTAAGCTTTTACAAAAAGAGCTTTTAAAAAAATTGATTTTCATATGTTATGCGACAGCACTATATTCCTCTATTGGAACTAATGATTCCCTGAAGTAAAAGGTCTGAATACTGACTTCACCACTGACAGTTCAGCCGGTGAACACTGTATCTTGGCAGATATGCAAATAGAAATTGCAATACAGCCGTTTCATTACCGGCTGTATGTTTATGGATTTCAAGATTGAAACAATCGAAGAATTTTATTCCCGGTGAAGTGAACTGTATTTAACATCAACATCACACTTTTATATGGGAACACTTGAAAGCTGTAGCATGTCAACAACATGTAGCAGCCAACAAGTATCTATATTGATATCTGCCTCCAGACATGCTGAATGATGTTTTTTTTTTTGTTGTTGTTAAATATTTCACCAGCAAAAAGAAAAGCTTCCTGATCAGGGAGCATTTGAGGACCTGCAGTTGTATTGTTTCTTCTCTGTTAGCTCTGGTAGCTTTTCCCAGCTGGTCGAAGGATTTACAAACCGCTGACCTTCCTGTCACAAGCTCAACTCTCCTGACTGTCAGGCCGATTCTGCCCCGCAGGGGAAAACACACACACACACTCACAATGCAGAGCAGTGTAGCTTTGATGAGGCATAGTGTGATGTGGGGCAGCAAAACACTCACACACACGCTTGTCCGGAGGGTAGAAGGGATGACAGGGACTTCCCAAATAAGTTCAGTTCACAAGTATACTGGTTTCTGTGGTGATTGCACACTATCCCACATGTACTGTGTCGTCATGTCCATTGTTAGCACTGAACATCTGGAGTCTAAAACACATTAGCTGTGCATCTTATCGTTCCATATTGTGTGTCATGTTGTTTGGTCATGTCCTTGTTTGTTCCCAGTGGAGGAAGAGATCATTGTTAGCTGTTCCTCCTCACTGTTGGTATCTGAGAGAAACGATGCCCCCCTCACCTAGTTTGGACCAGATCATATTTTAACCTGTTAGGAACCATGGCACACTTATAAAAGGTTAATAATCCATAATATGTCAGGTTTGGTTAGTTGTGTCATAAAAACCTACATAAAATCTTAAGCAACACAGATAAAATAACTCCTTGAAATGCTTTTAACATATCTGATTTGGATTTCTTAGATTTCTGATTGAATTTATACTTTAAATTTCTGAATATAATATCCTTGTAATTGCTCAGAGTGGTGTTATTATGTGGTTATTGCAGATCTTGTCTTTTTTGAGAACCAGGTTTGGTTGTTGCTCTAAACTTTTACTTATTTGGACCAAATTGTAAAAACCAGACCCAAAGCTGTTTTGATTTTTGGGGAAAATGTTTCCTTTCTCTGTGAGCAGAGATGACTAATTCTGTAACTGTGGTCCCCTGCTGCTGATTGAATGTAGAGGAAACAATGGTGTGTGCAACAGATTTGAGTCAAACTGCAGTAGGCTTATCACCACAAGCCTCCTACATTCAGCTTCAGTCAGCAGAGTGGAGGCAAGTGAAAGACCCGGAAATATCGTTTTGACTCACATCTTCTGTGGACTACATACATTCAACTTTTTTTCCCCTTTCTTCATCCATTTTTGATTATTTGTGGCGAACTCTGCATTTTACTTTTCTCCTTTTGCCATCTGAACAAACCACATGCATGATGGTTTTCTCTCCCCAGGCGGATGTGAGCAGGACACGACAGTTTTTTGTGTGTTTCAAAAAACAAAGAATCACATTTTCTGTTTCTGTTTTCACCCTCCTCTTTTTCCTGTCAATCTCTTCAATCCTTCCCTCACAGTTTGGTCTGCTTTCAGTTTTAGTTTAAATTCAGAATTAGTCTTCTTACACAAAATCCTGGTTTACAAATCTCTAGATGGAACAAAACTGTGTGTTGTTCTAATACATATTTTCTTTCACTGAAATCGCTGAAATTAGCAACGAGACTGACCCAGAACATTAAAGTCGCAGGCTGTAAAACCAAAACAATGACCTGAAAGATGCTAAAATGCTCCATAGAGATGAGGGCACCTGTGTTGTTGGGTAATATTCTCACCAGTATGAGTGATGCAGTGTTAATATGAAACATTTCTTTCTTTTTCACGCATTAGAAATGGAAGAAGAATTGGTTTGTCCTGTACCCTGCCAGCCAAAATGGCATCGCCCGCCTCGAATTCTTCGACTCGCCCTCTGGCTCGGGGGGCGGGGTCGGCGGAGGCTCGGGAAGCGGGTCCAATGAGAAAACCAGGAAGCTGGACAAGAAGATCATCCGCTTGTCTGAGTGCATTTCCATCCTGCCGGCGCTGACTGAGAGCTGTCCCAAAGAAAACATGGCAGCGTTCTGTGTGGAAACCAATGACAAGACCCATGTGTTTGCCGCAGAGAAGAACACTACCAAGGACTGGATGGATACCATGTGTGACATTGCATTTCAGGTATCTCTGCACTTTTCCTCTCCTTAAACTTTCATGTGTAAGAATGTGTGTGTCATACAAAACAAGGGTGACCAATGCTGTGGTGTGTTTGTTTTAGGAAATAGTGTTTGCACTGAGTGACTAAGATGTGGGTGGATGTGTGTGTGTTTTTTTTTATGTACACGCTTCCTCTGTGTGTTTTAAATGTGTTTGACATTTTGTTCTATCTACAAAACGTTTCTGCGCTGCTCTTTTTCTCTATTTTAAAAAAGAAACACAATATTCATATATCTATAGGAAAAAACTGAAGAACTGCTGCTTTCAGTTTAGTTTTCAGCTGAGGTTGTGGTTTAAGTTTCTTTCTTTGCATGCGTATATCAGTCTTTCAAAATTTCCCCCATGCCCTTGCAGTGTCTGTGCAGGCCACAACTTCTATTGTGTGTGCTTACACACACATACACGTGTATTTAACACATATTTGCAGAAAGGAAGCCAGAGGGAGTTTCCAGGAGGAAGACTCCATCCGCTTCATTCTCTGCACACACAGCCTCTCTAACTTTTTATTCTTTTTCGCTTTCCTTTCTCTTCTATCTCTCTTGGGGTCTACTCTTGTTGTTTTAGTGGTTATACTGGAAAGCTCCCAGTTCCTCTAGCTCTCCTCTAAACCAAAGAGCAAACTCCTGCATATAATATATAAAAAATATAAAAAATACACTTTTTCTACTGATACTTACTCTTTGTCAGCTGGTTGATTGTCAGTGTCTTTGTGTGTCTGTGTGTCCACAGGGAGGAAGCGGCAGCAGCTGCAGTACTGCTGCAGACTCTAATGGGGGACCTCAGGACCTGCAGATGTCTGAAAACCTCATCTACTACTCCAGAGAGGAAGGTAAGGACACAAAACAGTCTAGTCTTACATAATTTTAAGATCTGAAGAAAACGTTGCAGTACAGAAGATTACAGTTACATAAGCACAACCACATTTCCCATCTTCCCCTCGAAGTGAACGAGTTCTGGGTGAGCATTCAGCGCACCGAGGCGTCGGAGCGCTGCGGACTGGCGGGCAGCTACTGGCTGAAAGCCGAAAATGACGTCTTGATCTTGAAGGAGCCGAAGACCAAGAGGAATGTCCTGGTGTGGCCCTATAAGCTGCTGAGGAGATACGGGAGAGACCGGGTGGGTGCCTGATGCACAGAAAAAAAAAAAAACCCTGTGCTGATGAGAAATGACAGAACATCTCTTTCGGGATCGGACCCTCGCTGTCACATATCTTTAGCTTTACAGTCTGTGGTTGTTTATCTCTCAATTTGTGGCTTCAGAGTTTGAGACCAGCATCCAGAAGTGACTGATGACCTTTGAAGAGTAGGTGAAGTTTAGCAACATGTGAGCTTTATTTATACACGCTGACTGATGATATGCACACATAAGATTAAAAAAGATGTAACTTTTTCGATCCATGTGAACTGAATTGAATTCAACAGAAAGTGAAAGCAGTGAAGCAATAAAATAGATATACTGAGAAAACTGAAAGGTTCAGTGGAAAAAACAAAGCAAGCGTTCTTTTAGTGCCAAAAAAAAAAAAGATAAATGAGCGACGACTGGAAAAGAGTGCAGGAACTTCTGTGACTGGCTTCCATTACTTCAGCCTCATTTTGGCATTCCAGACACCTCTGTATATTTTGATTTAGTCACACGAACTTGGACACATATTCAACACTATTAACTTTCCCTCATTTTGTTCCTCCATTTCTATCTATTTCCTTTTTTTCCCCTATCCTTCCTTTAGGTGATGTTTTCGTTTGAGGCGGGTCGGCGCTGCGACTCGGGCCCCGGTAACTTCACCTTTGAGACCAACCAAGGCAATGAGATCTTCAAGCTGGTGGACCAGGCCATCCAGTCGCAGAAAGCTCTGGCTGAGGAGCGCCACCATAGCTGCCCGTTCAACAACGACTCAGACAACCCCATGTCGCTGCAACACATGCGCAACGCTGGTGGCATGACGGGAAGTGGTGACAGCAGCAGCTGCAGCAGCCGGGAGGCAGACGGTGATTCAGGCGGCAGCAAACCGGGGTCTGCTGATGGTGTGCTTGGAAAGAGAGAGGGCGGAGATGGAGGAGGAGGAGGAAGAGGGCAAAGTGGTGGAGCACCAGGAGGAATTAAAGGCAGGAGTTTACCAGAACCACCAGCCATGTTGGGGGTTTTGGGAGGAGGAGGGACCCCTCCACGGTCTCCCAGAGGGCAGGTCGCAGCAAAAGGCCTTTCCTCAGCGGATGAACAAGCAGGTCTTTATTCTGAACCAGCTGACTCGGTCCGCCTGCCTCTGCACAGTGCTGACTGCCTCTACTCTGACCCGGTTGACAGCATCAAGGGCCAGAACCAAGCCAGCAACCCAGCCACCCCTCCGGTTCCCACCCCACGCCTCCGACCAGTAGGAGATGAGGCCTCGGCAGGTGGCATCCCGGTGGATCATCACCATGGAGGCAGCAACCACAGGAAGCCACCAGATCTGTACTCACATGTATATGACCGGATCAGTCTGGAACTGAACCAGAAAACAAGCGCTCTGAGTCTGAATGGGGCTGCAGGGGGAGGAAGAGGGGGAGGAAGAGGTGTGAACAGTAACAGGCGACCCCCAGGAGCCCAGGCAGAGGGGGCATCGTCACTTCCTGCTTCTCTTCCGGAGCACATATACGATGAACCGGAGGGATGTGCCAAAGGAAGCACGAACATGCCCACTAGTTTAGGGATGAGTATTTACGATGAGGCCCGTTTGGAGCCCCATAGCAATAAGAGACAGGAAGAGGTGGTGGCCCCATCAGGACCGGAGGGGAATTACAACACCCACTCTTATGGGAAGCCCTCAGAGTCCCACAGACACTCTCCTCCGCAGGTCGCCCCAAACCGTGTCGCGCCGCATCCTCCGGCGCCGAGGGGGCCTAAACCAGTCACCGCTCCCAAACCAGGCAGGGCCGGTTTTGGTCGGAAGGAGCCAGTGCCGCTGCCCCCTGGAAAACATGGAGGTTCTGGCAATAATGTGAACAACAACAACAACATTTGGGGTCAAGGTGGAGGAGGAGGAGGAGGAGGAGGAGGAGGGGGGAGGGAGCTGTACAGCAAAGTATCTAAACAGAAGCCTCTGCCTGCAAATTCATGGTATAGCCAGCACCAGCAGACACTGCTGAGATCACCAGATATCATCTACGACAACTTGGGAGATATTTGACATCTTTACTCTTCATGGACTGAAAGGAAACATTTATCCCCTGCTGTCTAAAAAGAGGAGGGATGCTGAGGAGAAAAGATGACGCCGAATTGGTCGATGCCTTTTATTCTTGCAGTTTTTGTAAGGACTGAGCACATTTTCTCATTTCGCGTTTCTTCCATCTGTGGACTGGAATAATTATTTGAGACAGTCGATTCATTCGGAGTGGATTAGCTCACAACTATGAGAAAACCACATTATGACTTACTTTTTATGCAACTATTGTAGGGCCACCCTCTCTCTCTCTCTCTCTGTGTATGTGTGTGTGTGTGTGTGTGTGTTTGAGAAAGAAAGAGAGTGAGTGTTTGCATGGTCAAACCCATAATTGGTGTACCAAGCCACAGTGTGGTTGAAGCCAGGCACTTCACTTGAACACTCACACACAGAAACCGTATGAATTTGCCAAAAAGAGCTCGGCCTACAGGCTTCACTTTAACAAGCTGAGAGAGCGGCTTGGCTCCTCTTTTATTTAAAAAAAAAAAAAGTCTGCCATGCTTATGAAGTGACTGGGAAACATGTTTTTGCACTGCTGCTTTTTCTGTTTCTCTGAGACAATGTGACAATGAGGACTTATTGTTTGACTGATGTGGAGTATCTGAGGTGGCTGAGACTTGACTGAAGGTTTTCTGGACTGATTAATCATCTTGAATCACATCTATAGAGGGAGATGTGCAACATTTTCAGCCCAGGACAGTAATATGGAATATGGTTGGATCTTAGGATCAGCTAAATGGAAAAACCTTTTGGAGGAAGCATAAAAAAATGGGACTGTAAGACCCCAGCTGGGTCTTGGAAACAGACTCACATGGCTCATAAAGGGGCTACAGGGTCACATGGTCCTCGTGGGGCCACTGAATTACAGTGGCAATTTCCCACACAAGATAATATTATTTGAATCATTTATGTTTCTATGTACAGATAAACTAAATATCAAACTAATCAATCCCACGAATATGTGCGTGTATGTGTCTGAAACAGCTGTGCTGTCTGTAAATATCACTAATAATAAAACTGGCTCGGAAAACTTAAACTATTTCTCAATAGTGGATCTGTGAGCAGGAGAACTCTCCTGTGCTGCATCACTCTGTGTTTGTCTTATCGTGAGCCAATCAGACAGTTTTTCTTTTTGTGTGTGTGTGTTTTAAAAGTCTGACCTCATCCTCCACTTCCCTCCCTCTGCCACGCTCTGTTTTTGTTGTTTCAGTCAGTTTCCAGCCACTTAATCACACCGTTTGAGCTGAGCCTCGAAAAACCAAACAAAGACTTTCTTTCTTACTTTCTCGTCTTCCTTGCTTCCTTTCTCCCTCTCTGCGTTAATTCTGTTGTTCGGTTGCTGTGGTGACCGTTAATGGCGACTGGTTTGTGTCGGACACACTGTGCATTTTAACTGCGGAGAGATACCGTTAGAGGAGGGCAGGGATACAAGATGGAAAGGAAAAGGAAGATAGAGGGGGAAAAGAAAACAGCTAATTGACATGTTGAAGAATGCAGTAGAGAAAGAGGAACATGTGGGTGATTGCCCCGGAGCTGAGGATGAGGAAGGAAAAAAGAAAGGGACTTAAATAGGGAGAAAAGAGATGAAAAAGATGCTGACATGACGAATGCTGGCGAGATGAACCTGTCTGTGTCTGCTTGGCTCACAAACAGGTACAAACTGTTCCTTTCGCTGCTGCTCTTTATCCCCGTCATCCCTGTTTATCCCTCTCTATTTTTTCTGTCTTTATTTCCCCACCTGCTGCTGGAGAACTTTCTGGACAGGAAACTTCACTCCAAAAGTAACTGAATTGCATTTTGAGGGTACATTTTCTAAACCCCCCACCTCCCCCCTCCAACCCCTTCTTTCAGACAGAGAAGGGGAAGAAAAACAGAAAGAAAAAGAGAGACGACAAACTTCTGTCTTTCTCATTAAACTCCCGGTGAACTCCCTGATAAAAACATAAGCACGGTGGGGAAAGGGCAGACACACACACACACACATAAATACACACTGAGCACACAGTACTGTTTCCATACTGTCAACATTTGCTTCTTTACATGGCTGAACACTTCCTCGTTGGAATATCCAAAACAAGCTGTTTATACATTTACAGTCAGTCTGTGTGTGTTTGTGTGAGCTGAAGACTTTGGCCAAGTTCAGTTAATTCATCTGTTCATCACTGCATGTGGCCATTCAGTAAAAACTTTTTTAATTTGTCACTGTATACACGGGAAAAACTGGAATTTGGATTTTTTAATTATTTACTTTGTTTCTCAGACTGTCGCCGATGTTTACCATAGTTTGTTTATTTTAGTAAATGATTATGAGAAAGTTCCACGCAGAGTTAAAAATCAAATCGTGCTACCTGTGGTTTGGTCAGTGTGAGCAGGCTGGCACAGACCTGTTTTTAAGCTGAAGCACCACACTATTTCTAGGCCAAACACAGGGACTGGCAACCTCACGCTAACGACGAGTGCACAATACTCTTATCTTCTGGTTGTAGCATCATATTTAGCAGACACATATCGGAGTGATATGAATCTTTGCTTCTAACTCAGGAAGGAAGCAGCATGGCTATTTCTGAAAATGTCAAAACAGCTCCTTTACTGGCAGTTTAGTCAGTGCAGGTATGCTGGGTCAGAGTAACGGTAATTCCGATTTATCTGGGCTTCACTGGAGAGGTTTTGTGTCATATCGTCGTTTAGATGCTTTCAGATTTTCAGTTTTAAATACCACCTGACTCAGTTATCAGCAGGAGACACTGACTAATTCGAACTTCATAAAGACGAACTCATCTCTCAAACTCGTAAAGGTTCAGATCTGTGTTAGCAGAAGCTGCTGTTTTCTGTCTGTCACCTCCTCTCCTTCCTTCCTCACATTTCTGTCCCATCTGCTTTAACCTTTCACGCATCTACACAACAGCTCAACAGACTGCCTGATGAATGTGTGTGTGTGTGTGTGTGTGTGTGTGTGGCAGCTATAGTCAAGTCTATGTGTGAAAATGGCCTGCTGCTGTCAGGTTCGTTCAGCTTACTGTATCAGGGTGGGAATGCATTGCACCACTGCTGTCACATCACCTCCTGTGCCTTCTTGTGTGATTATGTGTGTGTGTGCGTGTGCACGCGCTCAGTGTTGGTAGCCTCATATTGAAAGCATATCAGAGACCTCACTTCATAGTTTCAGATCAACCTCCGTGGGTTTCCACAGGTTTTGGGGAAATGTCAGATGAGCAGGGAAGCCCTTCAATGTTGTGCTGCAGGACCCAGAAAGCATTGTGGATTAAAGAAGTGGAATTATTTTTGAAAAAGAGCAAACAAAAACCACTTCCCTACAGACAGATACACTGACTTTAATATGTGTGTGATGTGTGCTGTTCCTAACCACATGACACTATCTTTGGCCAGACAATTTTATCTACAGGTTTGAGGTCTTTGCATGTCAGCATAAAGACACATCTCACACACAACCTGAGGCTATTAATGGGTCAGTCAGTGCCTTCCTGTTGTCCTCTCTGCCTGTCCTGTATAACATTTTGTGACCACCTCTTTCCTGTCAAGGTCTCTCTATTTTTGTTTTTGTTTTTTGAGTTTTTTTTTTTTAAAGGTCATGTCAGACTTACTGAAAGAGAACCGGATCAATCCAACAACAAGAGGCACTGAAACTAGGCATTACACAAACAGCTGTTTCTTGCTGACCCTGCACTGTTTGTGCATGCTGGGAAAAAAAAAAATATTTCCAGAAGATTAAAAGCCTGCTCACACAGAGTACAAAGCGATGGAGCTGCAGTGTTGAAGGAATATTCTTTTACCAGCATATATCAGAAAATCATATTTGTAAGTGCAATTCCTAAAAATCTGGTGACCTGAGAACTTTAAAATGAGTTGAACTTTTCGATGCAGACACATTGAGACCCTATGAGCTTCTAGTGTTGTGAAAATTCCACACCTGTCAGCTGCACTTCTTAATTTAAAAGGTGGTACTCAGTAGCGTTTCCTCAATCTGCTCAAAGATGGCACATGAAATTTGAGAGACCTTTCATTTGAGCATATCTGATGAGGTCTTGTGTGTTCTTCCTTCAGACACATCTGAAGCGTTTGTCTTTGACTCAACAGACCACCACCTTTTATTTTTAGCTCTGCGTGGGCAAACCCATTCAGTCATGTGTCTGAGTGAGTTTCATTCGCTCTTTCTCCGCTCCCAGCACTGTGTAAAGGAAATGACAGTTTCTCATTCAGCTTTCTGCTCTTTTGCCTTGAAAATAAAAGGGGATACCAGTGCACAACTCTGTGGAATATGTGAATGAAAGTGATTTTTATGACCCGCAAAAAAACAAAAAACGAGATTGTGCACAGCATATGCACAAAAATGTCATACATCAAAGGCTAGAAACTTTTCACAGACCAAACTAAGTTTATAATATCATACGTTTTAATGCTTAACTTCGTGGCTAGATTTGGTGGCTGGAGCTGGTGTTCTGTGTGATTTATGATGTTGTCTCACAGACAAGCTGATAAGCAAAATCAGATTTCCAGACTTTTCTAGTCTTTCTAGATCTATGTAGGAGTAGCGACCTTTCACATTTCTGTCAGTAGGATAATAATTCAGCTCCTGCAGCCTCCTGACTTCACCTCCTCGCTTCCTCCTCAATAAGATGCACTTCCTCTTTCTGTTCTTACTCAGAACTGCTTGTGAGAGAGTTGATTATTCTTTGCCTGTAACCTGTACGTGAATTGCGACTCTTGCAGTCTTGTGTTCCTGCTTTGTTCTTCTACGTGTATAGTTTGAGGGTACAGTGGTCAATGATGACAATGAGAGGAAAGACACAGCACATTAAGACAGACAGAGAGTCTGACAAAGGTTTTTCTTTTCTGCTCTGGAGATCGCAGCAAAGAAGGAAATGGAACATTGACAATAAAGCAGGAAGTCACAGCACTAATATTATCCTCACTCAGATATAGACACTGATGAAACAGAAATATTATAGCACTTTTTCGATAGGCAGACTGCAAAAGTTCTTTTTTGAGGTCTGAATGGAAAAAAATGCAAAAAAAACCCAAAAAACTTTCTATAGTGGAAAAAGTAGTTTAGTATCAAATACCGGAAATGTGTAAGAAATAAGAATCCAAGAAATGTATGCATAGAAATACACAGAACTTATCAGCCAAAGTGTCTTATCTGTGCTGACCGAGCTACAGGCGTGTATCCACTGTCTGGTGCAGTGAAAGGTCATTTCTACACCCTCAGGAAACCATGAATCAAAACTTCAAAAGTAGGACACAAACTGTCTCCTGTATTCTTTATGAAAATGACCACACCGGCCAAACAGATGAGTGCCTCATCAAGTCCAGATGAATCTGATGGCGCAGGTGTTAAACTTTGCCGCAGGGGTTCCTTTTTGTTTCTCACCAACTTAAATAAAGTAATCTATCAATAGATATATATTCATACCCATTGCCACTTGTTATAGCACTCTGAGTGACAGTTCCACGTTGTGCTACCTTCCTGCAGGCAGAACAGTGGGTGGGTGAAGGTGGTTAGATGCCCTCTTTTCAAAGCAAAAGCACCGCAGGCTACTTCCCCGAACAGGAAACTTTTATGAGGGGGTGACTGATTTGTGGCCTAAGACAGAAGGAGATGAGCTGTAAAGCTCTCGTTACAGGCACGTGCACTTCAACTCGTAGAGAGAGTCTGAAGTTAATAATTTTTGTGGTATTTCTGTTTCGGGTATTTGAAAATCAGAGCGAGCACCGTCTGAGAAAAACATCGGCCTTAGTGCAGTGGTCGCTATTTTGACAGTGATGATGAGGTCATCGCTGCTGTGGGCCAGTGTGTGGACGTCCAAGACGCCGACTTGTTCCGCTGGACTGAGTGTAAATGTAGGAGGGGACTGTGTTGTAAAAATAAATAAACTGCTTCTACTGCAGGCCACAAACTTATCAGTCACCCTTCATCCCATTATAATACTCAGGCAAAAACAAATGTTACTTTAAAACAGTTTATTAACCCACAGTTCAGAAACAGTGTTAATGACAAATCTGAGAGAACGTTAATAAACTAATAAATAAATAAGTGGAACTTTCAACAACCTGAACTAAAACAACATCTGATATATAACCAACTGATATGAATTTACAGAGGGAACAAATGACATAAATCCATGTCATCTTCCTTCAATAAATTAGTCTGAACACAGTCAAAACACACACACACACCAAACGAGAGCTGAACAGGAACATGTGTGTGAGTGAGTCAACACTATGAAATAAGAATGTTTGTCATAACAAACCACGATGAACAAAGAACTTTCTTAGAAAAGAACCGGGAGTTAAAAACTCTCCAAAGCCTAAAAAACATCTCCTGAGTAATGCAACACTGTCCGTCAGACTCAAATCTGAATCAGTTTGCAAACACAAACAATCACACTTTTATTACTGTAGGTCACATCCCATTCACCACTTACAGTTGTGACATTTAACGAGGAGTGTGTCTGACAGCGCTCAGGTCAAACGGAAGAACTTTGGCTTTGACCTTTCTGGGTACAGAGAAGCTGCTGTTTGCTCCGTTTGAGCAAATTTACGAAATTCAGACACGTTGACTCAACTCGAGCTTGTGAGGGTTTTAACACTAAAGCACTGAGGGAGAGAGAAAGGGGAAAGGACAGAGAGAGTGAAGTGGGTAAAATGTCAGTGGGTAGATTTGGATGTCCAGTTGAATTCACTCCAGAGACAAAGGCATCGTTGTGGTTGTAATTTGTGAATGCGGAAGTCCTGTAACTTCACAACGTCATAGTCATTTCCCACTGGGTAGTCCCTAATGTTATAAGGTTCAACAGGGGGGTGGAATGGCGGGAGGCTAATTAAACCTATGTGTGAGTGTGAGTGTGTGCGTGTGTGGATGACAAAGCTCCTTGACAAGGAATCAATTAATAATAGCGACGATGGACGTGTGTAACGACCAGTATCTGCGTATGAGTGTGAATCAGCGATTAAATGTGTGTAAATGTTGTGCAGAATTCAACCAATGATGTCACTGCATGCACTCGAATTGACCCTTTTACACACACACACACACACACACACACACACACAAAATGGAAAATTCTCTTCATTGCAAAGTTATCATGTTCACAGTTTTACAGAACATACTGGAGTTTCTTTTTTTTTTAATCAGTTTTCTCTTGTCTCTGTTCTCCTTCCATCCACCCCCCCACCCCTCGCTGCCTTTCAACCCCCAGAGAGAGAACTCGCTGTGGGGGTGAAGGAGAGCAGAGAGGCCCCTCTGTCTGCTGCTTTATTCTCTGTCTCATTAAAACAGTGAAGCTGTGTTCAGACCGGGACTTAAGGGCAAAATGGAAAATGAATGTGCATATGTGTGTGTTTGTCTATAAGTCACTACAGTATTCACAGCTTCACCATGCCTCAGTTGGATTTTTGAAACTGTTTTTTTCTGCTTTGAATCTTCGTGTTAATCTGTGTGTGTGTTAATGTGTTAATGTGTTAGTGAGTGTGTTGGAACATGCACACAGTACTTTTTACACATGTAACAGATTTTAATCTCCCCTCTGATCTTCCACACCACCCACCTTTGTCTTTTTTTATCGTTTCTTATTACCTTCAGTTCCTTCCCTCTGTTTTTTGACACTTCCAGGCTTCCATTGTTCTGCTGTTTCCCTTCCTCTCATCTTTTCTCCTGCTTTTTCATTGTTTATCATGTGTGATATTTAACTTTTGCTGCCTCAGCAATCTAAAGATGGCAGTGAGTTGAAACTTTCTCTTGCTCTCTCTCTCTCTCTCACACACACACCCACACACACACACACACTGAGGCTTATTAAATTCACATCTAGCTAATGTTGCTTGTGTGGTGAGAATAAATAGAGATGAAAAGAAGCTGTAACCACCCAGAGTGCAGCACAAAATAAGTGTGTATTCACAGTTTGCGCGTGCTGTGTACATTTACGTGCAAATTAGAGTGTGTCTTTAAAGGCTTTGTGAGCTTTGTGAACTTTACAATGGAGTCTAATGTCTGTGTGTGTGGCTTAGCTGTACTGTTTTTCATTGGAAAGCCCTTTGAAGTGAAAGCTTAGGATTTCAAAATGTGTGTGTGTGCGTCTCTCTCCCCTGTGACTGTATTGCTCTCTCAGCCCACTTTCTTCCACTCAGCCTCCAGTTTTTCTTACTGCATTAGTATGGAGTCATCGTCGCCATCCTCCTGTTGAGAGGGAGCCGGGGCCCGGCGGCTTCCACTGCTGCTGCCGAGCAGCGTCAGAGGCGGACGGGAGGCCTTAGCAGGAGGAGGTCCCAGGGAGGAGGAAGAGGAGTGGGAGGAGGAAGAGGGCATTGGAGCCACGGTGGCCCTGACCTTGCTGTTTGTTCCCAGTTGGCGACCCTGGTATTGTGGCTGAATGGAGACAACACACACTCTTTACATTTCAAAATCAAGCATATTTATAAGTTTTAATGCTACTTAGAATTCATGTTAAACAATAAAATAAATGGACAATAAGTAGAGAAGAGGAGTCTGACTTTTTGGAACACTTGATTCATGAGAGAGACAAGAAAGAGTGAGAGAAAAGAGGAGGAGGAGGCTCTGAAGGTGGTGCAACAAAAGAGAGATAAAGAATTACAGAAGAAAAGAAAAGAGGAAGAGGACATTAACAGACTCAGGGTGTTTTGTATAAGCAAATCCAAACATAAAGTTAAGGGTTACGTAGTGGACGAAAAGAAAGTGTGATAGAGAACAGAACAAAACAAAAGCAGAGCAGAAGAACATTTTCTTTGTGTTTTGCCGCTGTAGTGAACGATTTGCATGTCAGCAGCCTTATCAACCCTGATGAGTCATCCTGCCAACTGCTGTATACTCTCAGGTCACAGAGGGTTTCAGTCACAAAATAACATGGAGGGATGAAATGTTAAGATCTTTCAAAGAAAGACATCCACCACGTGTATTCACATGAAAACAGTTTGAGTTATAAAAGATTTTATTATCTTTGACTAAACAGGAACTACAGGATTTAAAATACCCACTTTAAAATACTCACTAAGTCTCTGGGGAGAAAGCTCTCTTACATTAAGAATGTTTGTAATGCATCGCGTAACAAATGCAAATAAGTCTGAACCTCTGGGATTAGTCTCTTGTGATGCAGATACTGTATTATGTTTGAAAAAAAAAACCCTCAGAAGATCAGACAGTCCAACCGTACTGACATGTCAGCTAAATTTATCAGTGCTGATGACTCAATATGACAACTTTAAAATAAAATAGAAGAATGATTCATAACATTATCTGTTTCAGTTTACAACAGTCTAATCTTTCTGTATTAACACTACGGTTATGAATGCACAAGTCTTACTCCAACCAGTGATTCCTTTTTTACATGCACACTCTTATGTAGACATGACAGTTCTTGTGTTACTATCAGTTGTGGAATTTACCTCAGCACATTTACTCGAGTTCTTTTACTTCAAGTTCATTTCTCAGACACTTGCACTTTTCTTCATTATTTCCATACAGCTCAGAGGGTAATATTATACTTTTTACTCTACTAGTTACTAGTTGCTCTTCAGATTACAATTTGACCATTACTGAACATTAAAAACATGATGAAACACAATACACTGTTAAAGGTTAACCTAAATATGTGCAGCAGAACTTAGGTTCATCCATCTGTTCACACAGTTTATTATAGAGCCACTTTTCTGCAAAATAAGTACTTTTATTTTCAATACTTTAAGCCAGTCTAGCTGTTTATACCCCTGTACTTTTCCTTGGGTGGGATTTTAAATGCAGGATTTTTTGTTTTATTTTCACATTGTGGTATTAATACTTTTGCTTAAATAATTGATCGCAGTACTTTTTCCACCTCTGGTTACAATGAGCTGACACTGCACATTGAGATCGTGTCTGATTATCTAAACTACACCAGAGGGCAAACTGGCATAACAATTACATGTTGTGAATGTTGTGGTTGTTTCAGTGTCAACACGCTGAGGTAGGATAAATAAATGCATCTACAGACAGATCTTCAACTGCATGAAAACTCTCTGCTTGTCTTTTTGACGGGGGTCAGACCACAACAGTTTTCGGAATCACTTCCTTAAATCAGAGAGGGTAAACTTTAATATTAAGAACAAGTTTGTGCTTGTGTCTGTGTATTTACACTGAGCATTAAAGTGCATGCTGAGAGGGCTGCCATCTAGTGAGCAAGGAAGTGAGAGGATGAGGGGGAAATTGTATTACTGAGGCACACACTCCCTGTACACAACTTTAAAGAGGTTTGTAAAAATGTTCTTCCTGCTTTCAGCTGTCACACTGGTTCTTTGTTCATGTTATAATCACTGTGCTCTCATATATGAGCAGCACATCGTGACCTTTGTGCTCTCATAAAGTGAGTTGTTTACCTGCCGAGGCTGTCTGCTGCCTGTGGTTTTAGGGCCCTCTGGTGGTTGAGACTGGTCTTTGAGGACAGCTGCTGGCTGAAGCCTGGAATCAACCATCATCATTATCTTCATGTCCTTATAAATACTGTTCTATCTATAATAGTAATATGTAATAGTCCACTGCTCTAGCTTTATTGTAAGTGGATGTCTCCCTGGTTACATTATCATCATCCTTCTCACTGAGCTGAAGCCCGGTGTGTGCAGACCTGTATGGGTATCGTGGCTGTGAGAGCAGGCCTCTGCTCCTGAGGTGCTGGTAGAGGTTACTGCTCAGAGAGAGAGGGTTGAACACAAACTCCTCGTCCAGCTGAGTGAGACAGTCCTGACAGAGCCGGAAAACACACAGTTATCAACCAAACCAACACATGTGAAAAGTCAGCTGTTTGTGGGTTTTGAAAATATGTGTACAATGTTTTCACTGTTACCATGCAAAGAAGCCAACTGAACTGTGTACATATGAAGCAATCTACTGATTTTCTTCAGTTTTCATCTTGCAGAACTGCTTTTGGCAAGGGAGAGTCACCTGACTGGTGAGGTCAGTAGACAGATAAGGATCTCTTTTAAAGTGGTAATATATTTTTGGATCAGCCTCATATTCATTTCCTAGCATCAGTGCACACATCGAGTTCTGGGTACCGCTGTCTACGTCTGTACTTTGTTTACAACGAACAAAGGGCACCTAACCTGTACAGTCTGCATGGCGTCAGGTGCAGGGTCCTGGGTTGAGACAGGCAGTGAGCAGGGCAGCAGCAACTCTCTGGAGACCACAGGCTTCAGAAGGAGGGAGAGAGACGGGGATGGCTGGAGGACATAGTGAGAATATACACCTGTGTTGTGCACAAACACACAAACATACACAGTGTGTGTGAGAGGGCATAGCATCACACACGAGGGACCCCTCCACCCCTCAAAACACACACACACACACACACACACACACACACACACACACACACACACACACACACACACACACACACAC
>JBBMJY010000016.1:9493345-9549717 GCA_037833715.1 Toxotes lorentzi
CACACACACACACACACACACACACACACACACACACACACACACACACACACACACACACACACACACATATGGACCTGAGCATCCGGCTGTGGACCTCTGGACAGGCTCCACCTGCAGCAGCAGGAACAAGTCACGACTCTGAAAGAGGGAAAAACAAATCTCACATCGAACACTTCATATACTATACTGACAATGTTACAAGGTACAGAAAGGAACTATTGTTTTTGGATTATAATGAAATCTACAGCATAAATGTATTTACAGTCATTTGATTTGATTGTTCTATTTTACTCTTAACAGAAATAGGACTAGTAGTATTGTTATGGTTGTACGTGTTGCTGGTGCTCTGTTTGTCCCTTTTCCTCTCCTGTCTTCTCCACCTGATTAGTCATAATGAGGTGCACCTGTCCTGGAAATGAAGAGCTTAAAAGCTCCAGTGTAAGCAGCAGAAGCTAGAGGCTTGTAGCATGAGGGCTGCTGGTCCTTATTTCTCTTTATGTGGTCACTGCCCCCCATGTTTGTTTGGTCACTTGCTTGTTTGCTGCTTAGGTGTAAATTGGAAACCTGGGTGTGTTGTGGTTGACTACATTGTGATCATTTTGTGTTGTCTTTGCTGCAGTTCACTTTTGTGGGGCCTTGTGTATTGTTGCTGTTGGGCACATGGCAGCAGCTTTGTTGTTGGTCTGCTTGTTGTGACCCTTTTGGTTGATGGCTGTATACTGTTTTGTGTTAGTTAAATGCACTAACATTTGTTTGGTTTTGTATTTGTTCACCTCATGGTGGTAGCCATCTTGTGTCCAGTGTGCGTGTGTGTTTTGCTGGTAGCCCTGAGAAAAAGTTAACATACAGCCTTGGTAAGTAGCATCTATTTTGCAAATGCTTAGTAGGTAAAATACATTGCAATGAATAAATGGTATGGTGGTTCTGTGTCATAGTGTTTGAATGTTCTTGTGTGATTTCATAAAACTGTTTGTTCTAAGGGTGGAGGGAGTTACAGCTGTATATGTTCTTTCTGCTCTCTTTGGCCCTTTTCCTCTCCTGTCTTGTGTCTCTGCCCAGGTGCTACCTGATCAGTCATAATGAAGGTGCACCTGTCCTGGGAATGAAGCACTTAAAAGCTCCAGTGCCACGATCAGAGGCAAGACTCTTGTGGCAACTTCTGGTCTTGATGCCTCTCAGCCTGGGAGTTTATTTGCTGTAACTGTAGTGTTCTGACTTCATCTTATTTTCTAGGTTTAGTGTCCTGGTTGTTTTGTATATTTAATAAACTCCATGGTTTTGGTTTTTAAAAGGTGTTTTGGGTGTGTTGATGTGGGTCGGGGTGAAATGTTGTGCCACCCAAGGGTGGGGGTGTAACACTACTGTAGTGGCTAAATTGTTAAACAGTTTAAAAGGTTTGTGTTGTGCAGATTGGCAGAAGAAAAACATCCAAGAATGAATTTCTCTAGATGTTAATATATGCAGCTGTATGTGCTCTATATGCTGTGATCTAAACTAAGATGGTGACAGGAGGTTTTTTTTTTTTTTTTTTTTTTTTCTCAGAAGCTGATGCTTGTTTTGTTGCGGTCAGTTTTTTTTTTTTCTCTCTCCAAAACTTATTTTTGACACTTCCTCTTGCTAAAAAGCTAATGTCTAAATTGTAGTGCCAACACTGACACACCTTAAGTGTGAGACAGAGAGCGTGGAACAAGTTGTGGTTGGTTTCCATTTCATCCCAGTCCAACTGCCAGCAGGTGGTGGGACGGATCACCAGTGGCAGGCCATACAACACACTCTCACACACTCCATCTGCCCGTAGTACCCTGTAACACACACACGCTGAGTGTGTAGCCCAAGAAGAATTTTTTTTTTTTTTTTTATAAAAAAAAAAAAAATGTCAAAACCACATCCTTCTTTTAGGCCTCTAAATATTTTTTCAGCAGAACAGTCAGTGTACGGAAGAGAGAGACAGACATCATTACATCATCTCTGCTGGAGCCGATTTGTTAACACTATGACCGTCCTTCAGCTTCATTTAAATGCTGCTGTAAATGTAGGTATGGAAAGAGCGAGCGTGCACACGCACAGAGCATAATAACTTTCATACTGACCTATATGCAAAACAGTCACACACAACTCCTTCCTTCAGCTCCTGAAAATGCAAAACCAATGCAAAACAAGGAGGAAGAGACTGTTCACTGTTCAGTGTCTGCTTTCTATTATCAGTGGAGTAATGTGTGTAGATGCAATATGTGCAGCGTTCACTTGTACATATGATGCTTTGTGTGTATTTTGGAATGAATGACATCAGTCTTGACACCTGCTGCTGCTGATCTGCTTTTTTTTTATTTGATTAATGACGTAAACATGATTTATTCAGGTTTCTGAATAGTTGTATAACATTACTGTCCTAGTACATTACATTACTGTGTAGTAACACATTTCCTGGCCTCTTAGCCTATTAACGTTTGTTGAAAGTAACACAAGCTGGGTTTCTGGACCTAGTAAGAGCTGAACCCTTGCAGCCTGCTGTCTTACTTGATTGCTTTCATTCTCTGTGGCTGTGGGCTCTGGCTGGCTGAGCCCTTAGTGACAGGCAGGAAGTCCTGCACGCTCTCAGTCTTCACTCCCAGGTTGGAGGTCGGAGGAATGAGTGCAGGGCTTATCAGACGCTCCTGCATGTCACACTTCACACACACTACACAGGAGACAAATGTCATCTTATAGAATACATTATGCATAAAGACGTCTTTGTTTTCCAATAGGTCACTGATTCTCCTTGTGTTTCTTGCCATTAGAACCAGTTCTGATGTTCTTGGTGGTGGTTGGTCATCTTTGTTGTCATATTGAAACTGTGTATGAGTAATTTGTATGTGCTCAAAGTATCCACTCCAGTCATGGTATTTTGTGTATGTAACTGCGTAGACTGGTCCATACTTGTACTAGTTTTGTCTGAGAGGTTAAATTTATCCATGATGCTGATAAACCAGTGGATATACAAGCGTGTGTGTGTGAGTGCACCTGGAATGGGACTGTCCCTGGGGCTTGGCAGCAGGAGGTGGACATGCTCTCTGTCTCCTCCCTGCTCCTGAAGCCATGACTTCAACACAGTTTCCATGGCGATCACACAGTTTTCCACCTGCTGCAGGTCGATCTCTGTCCCCAGCATCAGACACTCTGCACACAGACACACAGAGACATTAATAGTTAGATATAGGTAGATGAGACTGAGACAGAAAAGACTTTGTCAGTTAAAAAGAAGAGGTTTCAAATTTCTCTGGTACAAATAATCAGTTTTATTACTCTGACATTTGTCTTAAAACAATTGAGACAAACCAGTGCTCATATTTATCTCTTTTACTCATTCATTTTGGATAATACAGTGTTCTTGTTTTAGCATATCAACAAACTAACTTTGTTAAAGTTTAATATGTTTCTTTTCCCTATTTCAGACACATCTCAGCGGCTGAAGTTTCCTGGGTGAGTTGAACTTTTCAACAATTTTCCTCTTTGACCACTAGATGGAAGCAACATTCAGTAAATTTAATAGAAAATATGGCCTCAGTGACTGAAGACTCTGAGAACTTGTTGACATCTGAGGGCTTCAGTGTCTCTGGATCATCCAAAAACCTTCTTAAGCTTGTCTGGATGAGAAGACCTGGCACTGACTTCCTGAGGGAGAAAGCAGAACTGCGTTTTGGATGTGATGCTGCTTTTTTTTCTCTCCAAAAGACACATGATGCACAGAAGAAGCAGCCTGATTATTGCTCTGCTTTGGTTTATTTTAGTAATTTAATGTAAATCTCTGTCTATCTTGTCTCATTTTCTGAGCCAATGATTTATCCCAAAGGAAATAATGAACTGATCCTGCTCTCCTCGCCTTTCCCACTGATTTCCACTTATTACAGAACAAAAAACAAGACCATACTACAGACCTGCCCCACCCACCTCTCCTGTTCTCATCTCCCAGAGTCAAATCATTATTGCAGACTAGCCACAAACCTTATAGAAGGCCCCTCTTCTCCTTTTCCCTCTATCTGGTGTTTAATAGTTAATGACCCATCAGGAGATAACTAATGGGACTAAAAGGAGAGGAGAGGATCAGAATGCAGTGTAGGGAGGGAGGATATGGATGGAGGAGAGGCTGACAGAAAGGGGGATACGTCGAAGAAAGAGCAGAGAGGATGGATGGAGAATATTCAAAGTATTTAAACTCTCTCAGCCGGGAACTTTTAGGGAGAAAGTGAGCAACTTTAAATTCCTAGACCAAAATATGTCACTGCTTCTTTTCATCTGTCAGAGGCAGCTACAGTACGGAAGCTATTTTTGGTTTTGGGCCAAAGTTTCCCAAAAGTGCTTCATCTAGAAGTAGCACTTTAAGTACTTGATCTGAGGGGAAAGAATTATGTTTGCTACGTTTTTGCTGATGGACGTTTGCGGTCTGATCCCTGATGGGTGAAGACGAGAGGGATGGAGGGCTGAGAAACGGAAAAGTTAAAGAGGGCAACAAAGGATGTACTAATGGCACTTTTGCTTTACAAGTTCCCCTTTTAAGTGTCAAAAAACCCCACTCTGTTAAGTCAAGATCCTTTGCTCTCAGTTCTGTCACGCTGCTCTTGCTCTCACAGTAATATGGATTAAAGAACTGGTGCAAATTTTGTGATACTTGGGATCAACCCTGTAATAAGAACTGTATCCTTCTGTGTACCAGTATCTGCACTGCTATGATCTCAACAATATACAGTGTCACTGCAAGGAAAGAGCGTAGACAGAAAAACTAAAGGAAGCAGGCGAAGGAAGTGGAGGGAGAAGTTCACATTAACCCAACAATAACTAGAGAGAGGGACAGAAAAGTAAAAGCTGGGGTAAGATACATCATAAATACGTGTACAGTCAGAAGAGAAGAAATGGAAGATGAAGAGAGGATGTCTTCTTCCATTTAAGGAGATGGTAATGACTAGATAAGAGAAAAATCCTTGAGATGGACAAATATGGAGGAAACATGCTGAAGCAAATCGATCACCGCGAGAGAGGGACAGAGGAGAGAAAGAATTATGGAGGTTGGTGTGAACAGAAAAGAAGAAAGTATAAATTACAAAAGGAGCTAGACCAGGAGGGAGAGAGCAGAAGAGAGTGGAAAACAGGATGAGACAGAAGAAGAGATGGATGGGAGTGGTGGGTGATGGGTGATTGGAAATGCTTGTAATGAGACCATGGATTTGTGTGTGTGTGTGTGTGTGTGTGTGTGTGTTTGTTTGTGTGTGTGTGTGTAGGAGAGAGAGAGGGATAAAGAAAAAAGGAAAGAGAGAAAGCTTTTCACTGCAGCATGAATAAGTCAAGACTGAATGATTTCCAGAGAAGAATATGTTACCAACTGAGGCAGACAGGTGAGAAGTGAACACACACATTAGTTATCCCTGATGTGTGTTCAGGGAGGGAGTAAGGAACTGAAGCAGTGTATGTCTCTACAGAATGTCTTATCTGAGTTTGTTTACCCGGCTAAATCCTCCTACAGATGTCTCTCCCTCTCAGTCTTCGCTCAGTTCATTAAGTGTGTGTTTGCTGTAGGTATGCAAGATATATATAAAAAAAAATCAGTTATGTGTTATCATTCTTCCCTCCCAACTCTATCTCTCCGTGCCTTTTGCTTTCTCTGTTTCCTTTCTCTCTGCTCTGTCAGTGTCAAAGATTAAGAATCTATTAAATCCTGAGCCAGACCAAGTGACCCATCCCTCGGATCTTCAAGTCTGACTGTGCTCCTGAATTTCATTAGCATCCCCTCTGAATGTGTGTGTCAGTGAATACGTGAGAAGATGAAGTGCTACACACATGCTGAGGTAAAGATGCAAGGTCGCAGACGAATCTCATTAAGCGTGTGTGTGTGTGTGTGTCGTAAATTTATAGTGACACACACACACACACACCAAACATGCATGAAGGTGTGTGTGTGTCTATTTAACTCCTGAAGACTATTTATTTACAGTCATTGTAAGATGTCACCATACACACAACTGAAGATGAACACTTATATGAACATATTTGAACAAGCAGTATGTTAAATCTTTTATTTTCATTTGTGGGGTAAAACCTTGGTTTTCAAGGCTCAAAACCAGACTTCTATAACTGCTATACTATGCACTTTCAGTTCCTTTCTAACCACAAGGTCACCCCACTGTCTTTGGTGTAGCCTCTATACTGCATCTGTTGCAGCAGTGAAGACAGTTTGGATTTTAACCGAAGGAAATGAATTTCTGTTGCTGACTCACTGCATCACTGGAAACACCCATTATGTGAGAAATAACTGCTAATGTCTCAACTGCTTTCTTTCACATGGCTCCACCTGTGAAATAATTCGAGACCCTTTCTCATCCAGATGACTCAGTTATGTTTCCAGAAGTTGATGCGCACCTAAGACACAACACCTGTATCAGCATTATGCTTCAGCTGACACCTTAGAGGTGAGATTGAGATGTTGAGATTTGCTGAAGGATAAACATGTTTGTGATTCACCTCCATCCACATGCGGATAACCTCCAAATACTATTTGATTAGATGAAAATGTAATGACTCACTTTTGCTTTAATTTCCCAGGAGACATCTGTTTTTTGGGGTTTTAAATGAATGACTGATATGCTTATATGTTTACCTTCAGTGAAGGTTGAGTTAGTTCACACCTCTGTCAAAAGGGTGTGTTACCTTTTGTTTAAAATTCAAGCGGCTCAAAACACAAATGTGATTTCAAAATGCACAGTGTGAAAGAGCAACAGGCTCGGCCCAGTGCCCACTATACAACGCCTTGATGCCCTCAGTAAACTGAACAAATGCTGATCTGTTCATTTACACAACGTGCAGAAAAGTACTTTGAGTATGACACCACAGAATTAATGCACAGCCATTTGCTGCCTTTTAAAAATGCAACTGCCTTACAGTAACAAAACTAGCCAAACCTGTAGGTTTGTCACTAAAGTGAAGCAGCAGTAGAACCATATCTGAACTGAACATCAGACATTCAATGAAATTTGGAATTAGGAAAATTGCATTCAAATTAATCTGAATGCTATATGTTTAATTTTCATACTTTAAAACTAACTTTGTGAAAAAAAATGACAGCCCCACAATGGGGAAATCAACTTAATTGGCTCTTGTTGCCTAGAAGACATCAGGGGATCTCTGTTTGTCTCTGTGAGCTGATAGGCATCATCTTAGCTTTGCAAGCTGGTGATTGGGATAATATAATTATATACAAATTACACTGGATATGTATAAATTGGTTACCATAACTCAGGCTCTGTGGCATCTCTGTGCTATTTCTTTTTCTGAGCCTCGGTTCTCTCTGACCCACCCTGGCCCACGCCCAGTAATGGTTCCTTTTACTCTGTGCATTAGGAAGAGTGCATCACCCTCATGTCCATCGACCAAGGACATATTAGCTTGGGAAATCAGTGACATGGTGAGCTAATGTGCTACTAGAAGAGGAAGCAGAGCACTACACTACAACCCTGTTTTCACTCATTCATTGAGATATAGATCAGGTTTACCAGATACAGATAATGGATGCTGTAATGGTGAGAATCCCCATGAAAGCTTCTAAACATTACATTCTCTAATTCCAGAAAGATCATGCTAATGGAGAACGACTTTGATGTTGGTACATCAAAACATCAATAGTTTGGAATTATCTCCATGAACATTTTTCTAAATTACAGCTTTTTACTGACAACATGACATTTCTATTGAGGTCAGAAGACAGATCCGAAACAGCAGCATTAAGGAAGTGTTTGATCTCTCTCATTAAAGGGTTTAAATTGTAGTTTATTAGGACTTGGATCTTGTTTTTGTAGGTTTGGCCTTCAATCCTGCTGGTTATAACAACATTGGACTAAACAAATTGTAAACAAATTGTTTACAAATTGTTGAATTTGTGCTCAAATTCAGAAATCTCGTTAACAAATATAAGACAAAAGTGAAATAAATAGGAATTCTCCTTTGATTCAGGTAAATTAATGATAATGTAATAAAGGTTTCCCATGTTGCATTTGGTACTTATGGCTATATCCTACAAAGGTATTATCCTGATTGGCCCTAATGTGTCACTTTAATATGGGGTTGAGGCCATACCATGATATCAACCTAATGCATCCCCCTGACTCAAACTTCACCAAGTGTACAAAAACATGAAGGAAGCACTGATGAATGTCTGTCTGTGGAATTTCCCTCTGACATCTATATTTCACACACTCAGACTGACAGCATACACTCTGTCCTTGTCTTTCAATGTGTCTGTGTGAGCGTTAATCATGAATAGCTCATTGATGTAGCGTTAGACTGTGACAAATAAGACATTGATCATCTGGTCTGAAACACAGGCACTCGACACACCAGCGGCTGTGTGACCTAATTGCCTCGCAGTCACTTCTGTTAGAGCCATGCGGTCACAGAGACAATTAAAGCAGACAGACACTTGAAAAGGACAAGAGGACGAGGGAGCAGCACTGTTAGCTGGGTGTCATTACTGAGGAGGAGGAACGAGAGAAGAGATATGGAGACAAATAGTTGAGAGAAGGTCAAAAAGTGGGTGTTCTTTTAGGACAGCTCAGAAGAAATGTTTGTTTCTTTACATGTACAAAGTGCAAGTGGATGCAAAATGAAAAGAAGTGCTGGATAATACATCAACTTTTAATTTCCTTTAGGCTACCACAGCTCTGTCCAGACACCAAACCACTTTTACAAAAATTATGCAAACATTGGATATTGGATGAGCTGCAACCATGTTAATGCAAATAAATCATGTTATAATGAGCATGGCCAGCAGAGAGAGAGCAAAGTGACAGCAGGAGATCAACTGCTTGGATTCAAGTAGAATGTGAAAACACGAGAGGGTATGATGGAGGAGAGGAGGAGAACGATACAGAGACTCAGAGAGGATGGCAGCTGGACGACTTCTTTGAAGCACTTGAAAAAGATAAGAGGACAGGGGATGAGAAGACGGTATTCATGGAGGCACATAAGAGAGGAGAGGGTAAAGAGAAGGAAAAGAAACCAGGAAAGGTGATACAAAAAAAATGACAGACACCTACTAGAAATTGGGAGGATGAGTTCAGTCACTGTGTTGTGCTGATAAAACAAATCTCAGCAGGTTGTATGTTTTTGCAGTAAAAGCACAGAAAACATTTATCTTATTTTTATGTCATGCTAAGATATGCAGATGATTGATTTAATAATGCTAATATGTTTAATCACATTTAGGATTTTTTAAATTTTATTTTACCATTCTTGACGGGATGTTCAGAGGTAAGAATCAGCTACAGAACAGAAGCCATGGAGGAACTGATCAGGTTAGATCGTCTTGCTCAACAGCCCTTCAGCATGGTAGATGTTAGAAGGGTTTGATTCTCCTGTTTAATCTCTGGGCCTTCCTTCTGGCCTCTGTGCTGTCAGAGGACCGGACAAATAAATCCTTGACTTCGCCTTCAATTTTCCACCACAGCACTCTCATTGTACTTCTGACTTTTTGATTTAGTAATACAGTTTTCAATCTCTATTCCTTTCTCTTTGGAGGGAGACGAGATGAAGGCAGAAGAGGGATTTGACGGACAGAGGAGGAGAGCAGCAGACAGAGGCAGACAGACAGGGAATGGAGAGGGGGGAGTGTAACAACACTCAATGGGTGTTTAATAGCTGTGAAAAACTCTGAGGAGCACTGGAGTTTTGTTATACTTCTTTTCCTTTTTTATAACCCCTGCCCCCCTGTGCTCTTCCTTTTACCAACCATCAGTTATTCTGTGCACTTAACAAAGACAAAAAAGACACAGGGATCACTGACAATCAAAGACACTTGTTTTCTGGTTAAACACTAAAATAAAAAAGATTAAAAGATTTATATGGAGATAGACTGACAGAAAAACCCAGGCTGTCAGGAGGTGCTCGATGAAGTAAATTGTATACGTGATGAGAGAACAAACAGACATTTCTCAGTGTGGAACTAATGGCTTCCATATCCTGGTGTGAAGAGTGATGCCAGTCTCCATCTGTACGATCACCTGCTGCTCTGCTAACGTCACACAGAGGTGTGAACAGCCTGACCTTGGCACCTTGTGTGTGGGTGGCAAAATTAAAAAAACGTGCACTCCTGATTTTCATGCATCTACATTGTCAGTCAGTGTCCAATGACACAGGAAACAAGAACAAACTTCCTCTCATTGTCCTCATCCATGATCCCCATTCTAAGGCCAAATGATCTGAGCGTATGTGCTGTCTCTTTTGTCTCTGTGTGAGCGTTTTGAAGTAGCTGTGGTTGGCTGTGCGCTCGAGTGTCAGTAGGTCTGGGTGGGGTTTCCTCCTGACCACCTCTGTGCACTGTTACTAACCACACACTAAACACACTGAACTGGCTGACTGTGATGGAAAATGAACTGGATGAAAGAGACAGAGACAGAAACGGAGAGGGAGAGGGTAGCCATGGGTTGAGTGACTGCAGGTGTGTGGCTGAAATCGTAGCTGAGAAGGAAAAGTCTGGTGGAAAGTTGTTTTTACACTGAACCAAAAATGTAGGAATCGCGTTTATTAACATCCTACGGGAGTTGAGGATTTGAGTTGTGGATTTTGTTCCCAGATCAATATGTCTCTAATATCTGTCAGTTAAACATAAGGCTATAGCTTAGCATAAAGGCAGGAAAAAAATGTAATGTTTTGGACAAGTTCAAGAAAATATTTCATTAGGGGAAATGTTATTTGGATCTCAGTGTGTATGGATGTGTGAATCCTTTTAAAAGGTTGTGCAGATTAAGGCTTTAAGTTCATTCCACCGTCCTTCACTGTCCAGATGACCAGAGTTAATAAAACTGCATTTGCAAGCGTTCACTCTGCAGAACCATCTTTGAAAAACGTCTCTGCTCTGTAAGACTCTGTAAGTCCTAACTCCTTGTGGAGAGGACGGACAACTGAGTAGAGAAGTTGCCTCTGGGGATCAATGAAGTTTCACATTGTTATTGTAATATGTGAAAACGAGGCTCATTGTGAGCCCTCAGGATGAAGACTTGGCTTACCCTTTTATAATTCTTGGCTGTAGGCCAGTGGATTATAGTCCTCCTCCTCCCTCTCTCCTCTCGAATCATTATTCTTGTGACTCAAAATGGGTTTATGAGATGTATGCTGATCCAAGTGCAACTGTGTGGGGTGTGGAAATGGCTTAAGCCTTCTGAAGGAGGCAAATAAGGAGAAGGAAAACACTTCTAAACAAAAAGAGCATTACGTATTCAAGGTGACAGTCACACCAGATGAAAAGGCATCGAGTGCGTACTGCAGGCAGTGTAACAGTTGATATGATTACACAATACAGAACACCCACAATCTTGGCAACACGCAGATATTCAGTTGTGACCTGATCTAGAGTGTGAAGACTGAAAAATGGCTCCCTTCGGTGTATACAATATGAATTGTTCAGTCATGTTTTCCTGCATGCATTTGTTACATTAATATGCTGATCTACCACAAACCTGTTTTAGGTCATTAAACGTAACTTAATTTCTTGCTGACTCACATTTCCTTGCGCTCTACCTTTCACAGTTCTGGGCTGCTATGAAAGTAGCATTTAATCGAAATGGAGCCTAGTTTTAATCTAAGCAGACCCACTTCTTGAAAAATAACGAGTGGTTAAGGCAGAGGAGTACAATAAATCTAGGTTAATACGTCATAAATCTATGGTAATACAAAAGAGATACAGTGAGAACAAGATAAAAGCAGAGAGGAAATGGGATACTTCACAGAAAGCCTGCTAAGTACGAGGGAGGAGAGAGAGAGTTGGAGGCAAACACATAGCACAGGGTTTCTTTTCTTTCCCCTCCTAAAAGGAGACATAGAAAAAGAGGGAAAGAGAGGTGGAAGAGGAGGAGGAGAAAGTAATTATGGAGCTGGGGAGAGAAGAGAAGGAAAGGAGAGAAAGTCTTCTCATCTCTCTGTTACGCTTTGATGGAGCACGGCAGATCCTGTAAAGTGGGGTATGATTAAAAGAAAAGTGAAAATTATATGGGAAAATTACATCGGGAAGGACCACACACACACACAGATTGGAGAAAAGGTGTAAAGAGAGATACTTGTGAATCACTCATTTACAACATATTTGTACTTAGGCACATAGGACACGCTGGAGCTTACAATCATTTAAAAGCGAACAAAAATAAATGAGCCAGAATACATATACGCTGAATGACACATCACTGAATCACTGATGAGGTGTCAGTTTGTTAGAGCTATTTGTCAAAGATATGAGCTTGATTTTTAGGCTGCTGCTTCCTATAGCTCAGACGTCCCACGCAAAGCGGAAAAGGCATGAAAGATTAGCTCTTTTTACCTGTAATGTGGTTTTATGAACCACTGTTTCAATTTTAGCAATAATATCACATTACTAATCAAACACATACATATCATACACATCATAATATTCTTATTATAGCTTTTGTGCATCTGCAACATCCTCTATTTTCTTCATAATCAGTCACCCTCCCACACTACAGATGATTTGGTGGCAAAGAGTTGAGGTGACGCGATTCCCACTTGTAACCAGTAATTATACTAAAATCGCGACATTAAATTGAATCATAGACAACAATGATGCAGAATTAACATTTAGATGATCTTTCCATTAATCAAAACAAATCTTATTTGAATCATGAATGAAAACTGAGATCAGTTTTTGAGCAATTCAATTTCCAATTCCTATGTTATTGATAATTCAGTTCATTCAGATGTGTAAGCTTTAGATCTGAGCTTCAGTTGCATTTAAACTCAAAACTAACTACTACTGCTAGCTTAAAGCTGAAACTTTACATGTTGAACATGGGGGATGTAGCTCAGTGGTAGAGCGCATGCTTCGCATGTATGAGGTCCTGGGTTCAATCCCCAGCATCTCCAGCTTTATTTACAAACTCAAGCTTCTTCAGCATTTATTGGTTGAGGAAAATTAAGTACTTGTGTTTCAAATGATGAATTATAAGACTGTGGTTCAGTTGGAACATATAAAGGCTCCTGCTGTCCTTGTGCTTGTGTTGATGTGTGTGTGCATGAGGAAATAATGTTTACCTGCAAGCTCAGAGCTAAACTTGAGAAGCAATAAAGCAGGTTATTGATGTGAGACAGATGGGTGAATGGATGAAGGATAGATCAATGAAGGGATAATACACAACCTCCACAAGCAATCTCAAAAAACAGCTCTATGGATGGTGTTTAAGCCGAAAAAAGACTGTCGCCTGAAAAGCTGGATTTAAGGGCTAAATATATGTGGATGAAATGACAGTGTTGTCGCTTTGAGAGACACTTGCGAACCAGGTGTTTCAATGAAATAAAAGCTTTGACAAAGCTGAGAAGTGACGTGAAAAAGACTAAAACTATTTGAATGGGTATTTGTCAAAAACAGATTTTAGCAGCCGTTTGAAAGGGATTTTTGAGAAGCATGTGTCATATGGATTTTCATAATACTGCACCTTATTATAACACAGTTCTGACGAGACAGAAAAGGGTTAAAAACACACAAATACACCAGAAACCTAGCCTGAATTTCTGCCAGGTTAAAAATAAAATCATGCAGCTTGCTAACAGGGGATGTAGCTCAGTGGTAGAGCGCATGCTTTGCATGTATGAGGTCCTGGGTTCCATCCCCAGCATCTCCAACTTCTTCTTATCACTTGGCTATTTGACAATGCTGAATAGAAAACAACACCTAAGGACACTAGAAAAGACCTGTGGATCAAACCCCTTCAGGCAAATGCAACATTGCTTTCAATTGCAGCTTTCATAAAATGTCAGAACGTCATATTATATATCTGAAGGTAATAGCTGGTTAATGTGTATTTGCCTTCATCTCCACAGTTACATTTTAATTCTAACTTTCAAAAGATTCTTCATATGCTACCCCATATATACATATCTCATGGCATCAGAGACAAAAAAATTATTTTGAAGAAGTCTCTGCTAAGAAAAAATGTATAACAACGGGAGAAGATGAACTTTTCTGAATCACTGCCTGACACAGGTACCACTATCATTAATAAAATACCGGATGATGACATTTTCGGTGGAGTCATGATGTAACATCCCATTACAGGAGTTCAAAAGCAATGTGACATGAAGCGTTAGTGGTTTGTCAGGTCTGTGGCAGCCACATATCATATCACGATACTTCAGATATGGAAAAAAAATACAGCTATATCCATTTTAGAAGCTTCCTCCTTTGAAAAGAGATGACTACTGGCAACAAAGAGTCTAAGATTTCTGGCATATTTTTGAGCCTTCTCTCTGAATATTGGATGATTGGTTGAAATCTGTCAAAGGGTTGAAGGATAAAGTTAGCAGGTAAGCAGGCAAACTATATTTCTGCCCCATTTGAACCCAAATACTCCCAACAAAAGATAGGGGGAAATGGAGTAAAAAGGATTGGTGATCAGACTTTGGGAAAACCTTTTCCAGCTCACTCAGTCATAATGTTTGGGTTTAAGAAGTCCTGGAAACATAGACAGAGAGAGATGCAGCTCAGGGGACAAGGCCCAGGTGTTCATAGGAGACAGTCAGATGGTAGTAATCTATCACTGTAGCTGCTCCAGACGGTGTTTGTGTGCATGTGTCTGTGTGTGTCTGAGTACGTGCATCGCCGTTTGTCACAGGAGGTGTCCTATCGTGCTGACGATGACTTTGCAAAAAAAACAAACAAAAAAAAAAACACATCTCACACCCATAATAGATTGTTCTTTTTAGAACTCGTCATTCTGTCTTGAGACTAAATATAAGTTTTGTTTGTTCTGCATTTGCATGAATGTGTGTACATTTCCTCTACTTTCATAAAAGTTTCTTAAAAGATAATAAAAGTAAGTTGTGATGGTCAAAAGCCAAATGAAAAAAAAGGAAGCACTTACACTTACTTACTTATGTTTTGTCTGTAACAGTTATCATCTGTCTGGCTGTAATGACTCAGAATCTTATGTGTCTACATTGTGAAGAAAAGCAGTTAAAACTACTTGTTTTTGCAGAAAATGTAAATCTGAACATTGTGATTATGAGCATAATCATGTTGAAAATAATTTGAATAAGATGTTTTTTGAAAATGAGAAATAGTAATTATGTTTTAATGTATGCTGCAGCTAAGGAAAAACAACACAGTTTAATTTCTCTCTCATCAGTCTGAACAATGGAAATTAACGGTTTTTGTCTGTGACTATCCCAGAGGAACTGCTGCATCTAGGGATAACTTGTTGTCTCTATTTCAGTCAACAACTTGGCTGTTCAACTGTGAGGAGAAAAACCAAAACCACTGGTGCCATAATCATCCCCGTCTCTGTCTCACTCTGCTCCTCACGCTCTGTGCTCCTTCTCTCTCGCTCTGTGACCCATTTCTGGATCTTCTCTCTGGTGCTCAAGTCAACAATTACAGAACAGACCTGGGATTCAAGGATACACTGGTTGAGTTTCAACAAAAACAGGATGCTTATCAAGGCGTTGGCCTTCAGACACACACACTCACATTTGTACCTTTCCACTTGCGAGGATCCTCATTGACACAAGCATTTGACCATCACAACTGCTCAACCTCAACACTTATCCGAACCTTTACCTGAACCTAATTCCAATCTAAACCCTAAAACCAAGCCTCAACACTTAACAAGCACTTTTTAGAAGTCCGGACTCTCTGAGGGTGTGAAACTCAACTTGGTTTGCACAAAGACAGACATACAAGAGCAACAACATCAGAAGCACACAAACAGTTTATCTCACAGTTGCATTGCCACAGATATGCCCAAATATGCTGCATCTCAATCACATGCACACATTTTTGGAATTTGCATAACTATCGTCTCACTGATGTTTCCATCAAGTAGCTGCTCTGTACTGTGTGTAATTCCTTTGTTTTAACTTGCCTGACACACATACACACACAATACACCATCTTTCTTCTTCTTCTGTGATCCCTCTTCCTGCCGTGAGATAGGACAATAAGCGACAATGATGAGACAGAGAGCAAGAGAGAGAGAGAGACTTGGTTTTGACTTTTGCTCTAATTCTTAGTTTGGTATAGAATGAAAAATGGATACCCCACCCACTTCCTATAATATACTGCACTCCACGGACTGACTGAATAACACACTCACACACAGCAAAAATAAATAGTCTGGTGTTAAGTGAGACACGTTTGCTACGATCTCTCCCTCTCACAAAACATTCCCATCCAGCGTCTTACACACACGGACACGATTAAGATTCCACAACGTGTCCAGATTCCAGAGTGCTCCCAGAATCAACACTGCTTCCTGAATTTTACTGTTTAGGATTGATATATTAGTTCCACATCCCTTCTCACAACCAAAATTACAAAGCACTTTACAAATTGAAAGAAGAAGTTGTACAATGGGTCATTCAGAGCACAAAGTTTTTCTGCAAGATCCCTCAGGGTTATGCAAAATGATACAAAGGAGAATGGAAAACTGACTAATAAATGGAAATGGAAATTCAAACAGAAACATCTCCCTGTACACTGTCATTTCTGAAAGTCTCTGCATTCTCCCTTGTGTGTTACTCTGCAGTGGCAGGTGTTTAACGCCTTTCTTTAACACAGTAAACACCCTGTTGGCCTTTCACTCGGGTGTTACGTGTAGGTAGCAGTGCCTTAACTGCTTTTAAACATAATTTAGGACATTTTTGAGCATCAAGTCTGAGTAGAATTTATACTGGCTAGACAGTTAAATCTTATCTTTGATTTAAGCCTGCTTCACTTTTCAGCCAGATGAACTCTGAGATCAGTGTAGCTCTTGGATGCAGTTCTGACCCCATTCCGTTTTCTATGCTGGCCGATTCTTACAGAACCTCATCCCAAGTGTTTGAGCTTTTACTGTGAATAATGTCACAGCTTGAGCCTGAGCACATTCAGGACACTGGTCTTCATACAAAAAGACTCTGTAGTCCCATATTTAAGGACCACAGAGTCTAAGGCCTGATTTTTTTATCACTTTTTTCAAACATGGGGTTTCTTGAGTTTGTACTATATATATATATTTCTAATCAAATTGACATCACAATAAGCAGAAGAAGACACAGAAGTTTCTGAGTCTTAGTTAAAACATTTTGTATTTATGTGAAAAATTATGGCGACAGAAAACACAGGAGGATGCATATTCAGACTGACAATTCTGTAACACAGTAGGTATGAAAACATCCATCATTTCTTTAAAGCTAACACAGTAGAGAAGATCTGGGCTTTGAGCCAAACACTAGTGGAACCAATAACACTGTGTATGGAGATGTTATGGTCACGTTTTCTCCACTGTGGAAAGAACTTTTATTAAACTGCTTCATGTGGGACATCAATGGTCTAGTAGCACCGCTGGTGTTGACATAATTAAGAGGGTGTAGGCTGTAATATCAAAGCGTTAGAGTGATGATCGCGTTTCAAGCACTCATGCTATAAGCGCTTCTGAGAAAACAACACTGTGGAGGAACACAGTGATCTAGTCCCACAGGCATCACAGCAGCCAGTGAGTGTCAACCTCACCATCATCGAACTGTGGTTACTACAAAACCATGTCTCCATGGATCCACTCCAAACATTTCTTTGTTGAATGATATTGTTTTTTTTATTAGACACTGGAGAGAAGCAGGAATAAACATCACTCATATTGATGGATGAATATGATAAATACGAAGGACTTGAACTACTCTGAAGATGCAGGGACACGTGTCTCGTGATTCTTGTTGATTTTCTGCCAGATCCATTTTTACCTCTTATATAGTGACCAACCAAATTTTCCATGGGACTCCTTAAGGCATCCCAACCCCCCAGGTTGTGAACCACTGGCTTAAAAGACAGCATTAAACTGCTTTTGCTTTTAATAACAAAAACAGGTCCTCCACATCCTTGTGGTCATTCTTTATCCATGATCTCTGCATGAGTTTAGTTTATTAGACAACATAAAGCTGGATAACGTTACAAAGGCCAGGGCTTATTTCGACTGTGGTCCTTGATAGTTCTGTTACTGGCTTCTACAGGCAATTCACAAGTAGCATCCCATTTTATAGGACATTTATTTTACCAGTAACATGTAACTCTGGTTTTGGAAGACCACTCCAAACCAAGAAAGACTCCATGGGGAACAGGGGCGCAGTTTAATGGGGATAACAAATCTCTAACATTTCACCTTAGATATGATGCCAAAATAACAGAAGGGGGGCTGACAGTAAACAAGGTTACAGGCAGGATTACATAACTGACATAAATGTGTCAGGTGAGTTAAGATTCACAGCATCGTTAGTATCGTGTTTCCAAAGTCGCAAATACTTCTAATAAAGCTGCAGTCATTTTCGCCACTGATACCGTAACTATTTGTCACCATGGAATAAATATTTCAGATGGTGCATAAATATTTTTACAAGAAAGACTTTACAGCTTGCGGTTACCACACCCCTCTCTCTTAAACTTGTTTTTATCATTTCTCTCCTCTCCTCCCTGTCTTAGTTTCTTTCTCACTTTCCATTTCTCTCCTTTTCACCCCCCCTTCATTTCCATCCAGTCCTCACTGCACTCTCTACTTACTCAGACCACACCACTTGAACCTTCGCGTAATTACCAAGAATGACATATCATTATGAATTCAGGCTCTGTGAGAGGATTGGCAAATGTTTGGGTCGTAGCCAAGTTCTATAAATTGTGACATGTGTCTTCAGTGTTGAGTGCAGATATGTAGCAAACAGTACAAATAGTGCAATAAATGGGTCAGCGCTACACAACTCAACTAAAGATGATTAAGAAAGCACAGGGGATAAGTGAATAGATAAGTGAGGGGGAGTAAAGTCTGCTCAGGAAATAGATAACAGACCTCCTTCAAGTTGTTTGACTGTGTGTATTAATACTCATGTACATGTATGGATTGCAATGAGTGTGTTGATGTCCCAGCCTTGCATGAACAGTTAGTGTACTATCTGTGACAGTTTGTGATCCAGACTTGTCTTAGTGTATATTATTGTATGTATGTCTCCTACCTTCGGTCTCAGTGTAGGTGGTTTCAGGTGAGGGAGTGTCCTGGCCCCAGTCTCCTGCACTGTAGATCTGTACGACCAGAAGCCGTTTGAGAGACACAAGGTCAGCATCTTTGAGCCCCATCTCCAACTGGCGGACAGTGCCTTGCCCTGGCTGGCTGGTCACCATGGTAACCTGGGAAAAAAGCAAAAGGAAATGGAAAACAAGAAAGAAAAAGGACTCAAAGGACATCAACTCAAAAAAGAAAATAGTTTACAGTGACATCCCTACACATGATGGATGAATCCAGTTGGAGGAACATGAGGTTAAATGCATAATGGTAAAGAGAAATCTTGACAGCGTAGCTGAATGTTTCACAGGGGCCACAGCAACATTCAAACTGAAGTGCTCTTCATCCGACTATTTTGAAATAAACCATCACTGTTGCTCTTCCACAACCACAATAAAAAACCTATATCACTTTTTTTTGTATTATACCACATTGATGTTCCTCCCCACAACTTTTCCCCAAAAGCTTACTCTTGAATTGTTCCAGCTGGTGTTATGAAAGATAAAGCTTGTGTTACACGGCTGTCAAATCTGTAGACGTACGGGCCACAAAATCACCACAACAAAGCATTCTTTGGGTCTGACTGTAACGTTTCTGTGTTTACGACCACGACATGCAGTAAATTACAGTTAATAAATTGTATACACAGTGTCAGAATTGTTGTCATAGCAGCATATTATATGTTACAATGACACAAATCTACATTAACTCACTTCATGAGAAAAAAAACCCAAAACAAAACACAGCTTTAGCTTCCCTCTTGATGTATGATCTGTAATTTTGAAGTTTTCTCTATCTGAGCTATCATTATCTTACACGTCATGACACAAATGAACAAAACTGCTGGTAATGCACTGTAAAATGTTTTTCACTAATCCATTGATTTTCTGATAATAAAGAGTTCTGCACAACATTCATCTTCAAATAAGAGGGTTATATCTGATGATGGAAAAAGATGAAATTAGTTTGGCGTGGAAAACAGATAAATGTTTAACTGATGTTAAGCATCCTGCTGAATGGCATTAACAGTAGCAGTAAATGATGTTTGTAATGTGATTATTTATGGGTTCTGCTCTCTGCTTCCTGATGTTTAGCCAAAAATAGAATCTGTTGCTGAAGCCTGACGCACATCATCAAGGAGGACACATACCCACACACACACACACACACACACACACACACACACACACACACACACACAAACACACACACATGAATGCTGAAAACGTATATCCAAATGAATATGTGCATTGTATAAGTTGATCAGCAGCACACACACACACACACACACACACACACACACACACACACACACACACACACACACACACACACACACACACAGTGTCACGTCTCTGCTTAGTGTCTCTCAGCCTCCTAATAGTGCTATTCATATCTGCTGCTGTCGGAAACAGTGGGTCTTAGTGTAATCATCTGTCCAGAGCTTCCCAATAAAGCTGGTTGGATTTGAGAAATCCTCGTCACCAGCCCAGAGCCTTGTATCCAGAGGACGAGCTGTTCAAATTGAACAAGAAGGGCAGTGACTGGCTCATTTCTCAACTGGCTCTCCATCTGTCCAATGTTTAAATTTAATAAATGAGATGCTTTCATTCATTAATGTCAGCTAATATTCCTCTTCCCCTTAACGGTAATATGCTGACATCAAAAATGCTGAATGAAATTGAATTACATAACATGAGTAGGAATTAATACTTCTACTAAATGTGCTGTGTCCATGTGGTAGCTATGATCTTTTATTGATGTCAACAGTTCCACTCAGTTTAATCATAATGAAGCAATGTACATTAGTGAGAGGAAACATATTACATTAGGAGCTGGAGACTGTGCCAAAACAGGTGCAACACAAAAAGGAAAAACATGTAAACTCAGTGGAATTGGAACCGATAAATGCCAGCTGATTGGATATTCTAGCAGGTACTGAGAACTACTGACGCTTTTCTGATGTCAGTTTTACAACTCTTACTAGACAGATGGTTCAGCAGCAGATGAGTAGAGCTCATTTGCTGCATTTGAAATGTACATGAGCTGCTTTTAATTGGACTGTCTGATATGAAATGTGAAGAGTTCTCAGATACAAAAAATGGACTGTTAAAGCTTTTAAAAATGTGCTAATGAGATTCATAATTCAATATGTTTTTTTTTTTGCAGCTGCTAAATACAGTGAATTGTTATTGAAGAGAACAATTTAACAGGTGTAAGAGGAGCCTCTTCACTACATTAGCTGAAGTACAAAGCTTGAATCAAAAGGGATTCAGTCTAAGCTACTCTGCAGCTGAAGAGTTGCTGTTTCATAATGGATATAAAGAGACAGAAACAGTTGTGTTGTTTGCCAACCCAAATTGAACTGAAGAAGAGATTCAGCCCTATTTTGTATGTGTTTCCATATGGATGGAAATCTTTATAAAAGTGGCATGAAAACACTAGTGCGAACATATTGTCAAAAGTAGGTGGCTTGTGGACATGGTCCCAACTTTTCTCTGATTGGATGAAGTGTAGGGATGTAACCCAGTGGTAGTGTACATGCTTTGCATGGATCAGGTCTGGGGTTTACTGCCCAGCATCTCTTCTTCATACAACAACTGAAGAAGCAGTATTTTACCACATTTACAGTAAGTAAAGCTTTGTGGCATTAAATGAACAGTGAATCGATTCAAAGTCAACATTTAGAGTCAGGACGATTCACAAACCTGTAGTTCTGCGCTTTTGGTGGTTTCTGAAGAAATATATTGTGAGCTGTAGCACGAGCAGTGTTACTTCTGTAAGCACCAGCCCGATTAGCAAGGACAAAGTCAAAGTAACCACAAAGTTTTGCTGAAGAAATTTTTTTAAAAGCAAATGACTCACCAAAACAAATATCACAATTATCTTTTAATAAAATTAGAAGCAAATTGTGTTTTCTTGCCTTGTTGTTTGTACATAAACAAGGTCTATCTGTGCTCACCTCCACCGATGTGTTGTTGTTGGCCTGGTTTTCAGTACTGGTATGTCTGATATACTGTTTAAACTGCTGCAGACTGTCCAGCACTGCCTGTCGTAGCAGCTCGCCTCCTCTGGCTGCTCCCCTGGTGCAGCCTTCACCTGGAATAGATCTCAGCTCCTCCACACAGGAACGCAGCCTGGCCAAGTTGCCACGGACCTGCTAAAAATAGAAAGGGGTAGGAAGAGGAGGGGAAGGGGATAAAAGAGAGAGGTAATGTGGGTGACAGAAAAATACAAAGGGAAGAATCGCGAGACAAAAGGTACTAGAATAATCAATAATAGGAAAGAGATAAAGTGTTTTCCACTGCTTTTATAAACAATTTACATTTATCTATCTTACCACAAATGGCAGTAGACATTCCTGCTGCCTGCTGATGGCGTACAGGCTGAGAAGTGGTATCCTACAAGGTCCATCCAGACTACAGGCCAGGGACAAGAAGTTATCCAGAGCATCACAGAGCACCGTACAGGTCTCTGACCACCAAGGTGGCAGCGCATCCACGATCAGGACCCTGGCTGGTTGCCGCTGGAATGAGGAGGAACAGAGAACAAAGCTCCCAGAGCTGGAGGAAGCTGCTTGCCTCTTTCTGTTGTCCATGGAAATCTTAAAACAGGAAATCCTACAACACACAGTGACAAAGAAAATGTAGAAAGGTATAATAAAAACATCTGAGGCTATGGATCTGAGTTAATTGATATAGATGCATTTTGAACTATTGATAACATTCTACTTTGATAGTTTAGTTTGATAGTCGTCAGCACTAGTTAATACATATGAATCTAAATTTAATTCCTAATTCCAGTCTAGACCACTGAGCTTTGTATAGACACCTCTTTGATAAACCCTTTATCTAATCCATGTGTATCAGAAGGAAAGCTTATCTTTTTTTCCTTTTCACAGCTTCAAAAGCATCATCAGAGAAACATCTGTGTAGCTGTGAAAAGGCAACAGTCAGTCATGCAACACAGATGTGGCCAGGGGACTGGAGAAGGGAAGACCCCCTCATTCTTCAATCAGAGTAAGTCACTTCATATGAAACCATGTCATTATGGGGTATGTGTCCGTATCAAAGTCTGTATGAATCTGCCTTTTTGTGTCCCGTCATTTGCATCATCATTGCTGAAGGGAAACCCTGTTTTAGCAACATCAGTGACTCCCTGTTTTGACACACACAGTACTACTGGTCACTTCAGTTCCACACCTCAGTGGATGAGAACATACAGAACCACAGAGTATGAAAAAACAGCTGAAATAGGGATACTAATATAACATAGAGATAGACTGAAATGCTAACTTGATTAGGCAATTAGTTAATCCACAATAATTGTATGAATAATAATAAATTAATTGTTTGAGGCATCTTTCAACCAAAAATGCCGATCAAATATGAGGATTTGTTTATTTTATCATTTTAAGATAACTGTATATGGCATATCTTTGGGTTTTGGACTGTTAGAGAAATATGCAATATGAAGATGTCACATTGGGCTTGTGGAAACAACAAAAAGCATCTTTTTGTTATTTTATAGAATAAATTATAGAAAAATAATAGAAGAGATAAATTAATAATGAAAATAATCATTACTTGCAGCCCCAAATTTAATCATTTTTAAGCATATTATATCTCAGATCCCTAACATACACAAACATAGCTATTCCTAATCCAAGCCTGACTTCTTTGCAAAAGGGAAGCTTCTTCACACTGTTTGGCAGGAACTAGGCTGGAAATAGCATAAACACAAGCGAGATGCTTTAATCAGCTGGTGTCCAAGGCCTGGGCGCTGCATTTCTGAGGACTTACAGAGGACAATTTTGTTTACAAATTCCCTTTCATAGTTGAGTGATGAATTAATTTAAAGTCGGATGGAGTATTTCAGCTTTATGTCATCACGTTGCCATGAATCTACCACTGGGGCTGCTTCACATCATTTGTCTGTCCCAGGATTTAAACACACACATACACGAGCACATCATCACATTGGCCTGCTGATGCCCACAACTAAACACTGACCAAAGTAACGAGTCTCACGGAAAACAGCTGAAAGCCTGGACTGCTCTTGATCAGAGTAAAAGCCCCTGACAGAACTAATCCCTTCCTACCGAAAGCTGCGCTCTGAGCACTCTTTATCATCCAGGCTCTGAAATCCACTGTCCTGAAACCCTGCTCTGTTCTGATCTTCACAGAGAAGGGCTATTTTACCGGTAAGACTCAATACAAAGGGTATATTGTGTGAAAGTGTGTGTTTGTCGTTTGATCTTGTGCCCTTCTCATCAGTCTCTGAACAGTCCCCCTGTTTGAAGCCAAATTCTACCCTTCTTACCACCCAGATCACACATCTTTCACATTCACTCCTTTGATCTTGCATCATCTCTTAGACCACTCTTTGTGTAAACATAGATACATTCAACAAGATTTAGCCCAGTAGTCAAGTAATACAGCTTCTGTTTGCCACACCTGTACTGGTACAGTACCAGGTGCCTGTGGTACAAATGGTTGGTAAAAGCCAAATATTATACCTACAGTCAGGTCATTGTTTGCTAGCTTAATTTTCATCTGACCTTTGCTAGCTTTAATTATGTTTAGCCAAGTGTAGCTAATTGTTACCTTAGCTAGGTTGATATCCCTCCTGTTTTTAGTTGGCTTCTGTAGGAATAGCTATATAAATGCAGTAAGTATCAGAAATATATGACATTAAAAAACAACCATTTACTACTTCTAACTAGACAAGTACATCTAAGTTTCTTGGCTAACAGGCTAATGCTAGCAGTAAACTGTAGTAGGCAAATTGTAAATAAAGTTGGATTGCGTAGCTTCTCTTTCTTGCTGCTCTGTCCACTCTGTGGCACCAGGACAATGTGTGGACATTTACAAACAAAGACTGTCTATTGGTAGGGTAAATCACTCACTTACTCAGTATTTACCATGTAGAATAATTATATAATAAATAATATATAAAATAATTATAATTAACTTAAAGCTAAATGCAATTTCCAGGTTCCTTTGATACATTTTTAAAAAATAGTTCTGAATTGTGTGGAGTAAATATAGGACTGGAAAAAAACTATGGGTGGACATTTTTCACTATTTTATGATTATGACTATTTCATTGAGTGAAGGAATGCCTTGAAAGCACTGCACTGGAAAGCCTCTCTCTTTCAGCTTACCATGAGGTTCATGTGTTAGAAAACTGTCTTTTAAGAGCTTGGTAGCCTTTGCACACTTGAGCATCTGTTAGTCCACATATGTTTTTAGAAATATGTTTATTTCAGAACTTGTGCATCTTGTCCTGCCCACCCTCTATGTGTTTATTTCTGTTCATCATTTTTAGATGAATTGAGAAAAAGATAAATGAGAGGCCAAGTGCAGGGACAGAATGAAAGAGTTATATGGAAATTTGTTCCTGATTGTTGGCCTGTGCAGTTCAAGTGCTTTCCAGTAGTGTGTGTGTGTGTGTGTGTGTGTGTGTGTGTGTGTGTGTGTGTGTGTGTGTGAAAGAGAGAGAGAGAGAGGAATTTCAATCCATGAAAGTACGATCAAGATGTGATAGGGATTTGGGGAAATGAGGAAAATACAATATATGAGTTTTGATGTGCGTGCATGTGTGTGTGTGTGCGTGTGCTGTATGAAAGGGTGTTGTAAAGTGCTGTGGTCTGTATAAGAGGCTTTGGTGAATGCTGGGTTGTGAAATAAGAGCTGATTGATGTGCAGTCACATAACTCTTTCACACACACAAGCACACACACACATATTGTGTAACATATTACTTTGTGTGCATGAAGAAAGGTGTAACATGCACATCTGCTTATGGGAGATAAGATGAGGTGTGTGTGTGTGTGTGTATGTGTGTGTTTTAGACAAAAAACTAACTTCTGCCAACTCTCTGTGCCTGGCAAAACCATTTCCAGATGAATTTCCCCAGTGGAAGTCCTGATTTAACAGCACACTACGTGTGTGTGTGTGTCTCTGTGTGTGTGAGAGACCAGATGATCAGGCCTTAATGTCACCGGCTGGGCAGTGGCTTCTTGAGGGCCTCCTTCCCCTCATCCTTTCATTCCTTCCTTCCTAGTTAAACTCTTAATCAGATATGTCCATACACGTCTGACACTCTACTTCCCATTCATTCAGGGCCTCCTCACCCCTCCTCCTCTACGTCCCACCTGCTACGTCTCAGTGCTAAAAGCTCTAATTTTATCTGTAATGTATATGCTGTGCATAAAATTAACACCGGGATGCATAGACCTTACTATAGGGATCTTCCACTGAGACGGATGTTGAGCTTTCAGTCTCAAACATGAAGGCCCATGTAAGGGGATTAGGTTTACCGATATGACTTGAGCTTAATCGTTCTTTCGCACAGACACACTCACAAATGCATACACACACGTACTAAAATACACACATGTGCTTCCTAATTTAGTTGTGATAAACACTCATACTTCTAGGTCAGTAGGAGCTTTGCGACAGTGCGCTAATCTGCTATGCCTTTTTGATTTACTGAGGGGGATTGGGGAAAAGTTTGCCCAGTAGTTTTAGTTCTTATTTTGCACACCAGTTGCTTTTTCAATCTAGTGTGGTTCTTGCACCATTTTGACTTTAACTTCTTGGTTTAGTTTTATTCCCTGTGTGATTGAGGTTAAATTAACGTTAAGTCGGTTGTGTTAAGTTGTTTACTGCCTTAAGGAGTTTCAGTTTAATTCCCTAAAATGGGAACAGAGCCATGAAATTAGAAAATCCCCTCACTACATTCTAAGGGTTTCAGTTGAAGAGGGTCAGATGGATGTAGATAGTAGGCACAAACATAGTTTCACAACTTTAGGTTTAAATAAACAGTATTTTTTGGGGGATATCCTCTCGTACTGTATCTGCTTTAGATCTACACTTACGAATTAACAGATTATATCTTATTCATTCAACTAATTGTGTTAATTAGTTATGTGTGGAGATGCTGGTGGGTTGACTGGCATGCCAGCTGCTGGCATTATCTTCACAATTGCTGTATAGGCATGAAAGTGGTATTGATCTTCTAGCCTAACTCTCGGCAAGGACGTGAATAAGTGTATTCACCAAAACTGCTGAACTGTTTCATTAACAAGAATGGTGTGTTCAGAGTTGCCTGTCTCATATGGTTAGGAAAAAAACAGAAGACCATCATCCACCCTGGTTATTACATGTAGACTATGACCACTGAGCCGGAATTCACCTTAAAACCAAAGGCTTGCTTCAGCTTGTTAGGAGCAGTGTTCAGTGTTATGCTGTGTGTGATATGCTGGTTTAGAAGTAAGCATGATTGTGAAAATTGCTTGTTTACAGTATAAACACAGCATACCTCTCATGCATCGGTCATGACACAAGAGGTCTGACTTCCACAGAACTGCTGCAGATATTTGTTTGCTCGGTTCTGTTGACAGGGTCAACTCTGTAATGTTGAAACTAGTCTGCTGAGGACATGAAAAACAAGGGAGGAGAGTGAGCACAGTTCTGAATTATTTGATGGAGGAGCAGCAGCAGCTCTAATGATGGAGAATATGAAGGCATCTGTCAGAAACAAGATGCTGTGTATATAGCTGCTTTACAGCTGCTAAATTCAACCTGACTTGTAAAACATGAAACAACGAAATGTTCAGTCAAAGTAATTTTAAATCTGCTTTGGCTCAGGAGTACGAATAGGAACACACCACACTCTTCTTTTATTCACATGAGACATATTTGAGAGCCAATCCTGTCCTATTGTCACAGAGGATCTGTTTGGGTCATAGTGTATTGACGAATATTATGGGAATTGTTGCTTTTGGAAGTTTGTGTGTGTGTGTTCATGCACACATGAGACCAGACCTGTTCATCATGTTTTTTTGTCTTTACAGCTACTACTTCCACAATCAGCCCCTCAGTTATCAGTTACCCTCGGTCCCTGTCTCCAGTCCCTGGTAAGTTCCTGGCCTTCTATAAGACCAGATTTTCTCTCTCAGACCAATCTTCCTCTAACTGTCCACTAGATGTCCTCAGATTTTCCTTTCTGTTCCTGCCCCACCCATCCACACACCCACTTCTCATCAGCCCTGCAGTCACCTGAGCTCTCCCCACCTGCACCCCATTCCCTTATCAGCCTTGCTCTACACATACCAGTTCACTTCCTTTGTTCCTTGTTTGATTGTCAGCCTATGTTCCTGTGTGTTTTCATTGTGCCTGGTACCTGCGTGTAGCTCCCTGTTTTGTGTACCTGCCTGCCTGCTTGGTCATCCATCTGCCCGTAAGCCTGGTTTTCTTCAGTTCGGTTCCTAAGTTTTCTAATTTCACCAACCTTCCTCGGTCTGTGTCTGCTCATGGATCTTCCCTTGCCTTTGTTGCTATCTTCCATGGTGACAACTATAGGGTGTAATAGAAGAGAATAGGGCAGAGGGGAGGGGATAAATGTACTTTACAGTAAAAGGATGGGTGCAGAGCCTTTATGGCTTAATGGTCTAATGGGAGTCCAGCTTTCTAGGGAGGTAATGTCTTGGTCAGTGCTGACATAAATCAGCTCAGATGTTTCCCAGACAACAGAAAGACCCGTCTCCATCTTGAACCAGAAATCATGTTACAAAAATGGCCTTGTTTGTTCATCAGGAGGCTAATGTCTTTCTGTGCACTACTTAGAGGTGTTCATGTCTATGCATAAGGACATTTTTGTATAGGTTTACATAAATGGTTTTAAGAGTAATGACAGCATGGCAAGGTGCCATAGTAAGATCAGAAACACAAAGTCCAGACTCTAAGTCAGAAACCTCCTGCCATAATTTCTCAAAGCTGCTATAATCATTTTTCATCAATCATTTTTGCTTCATTAGCAATGATCCAATGACTTTGTGTAATGTGAAGAGTCATTTGTTGTGATGAACCCACAAACTCTCCAGCTCCCCACAGCTCAATGAAGCTTTGTGGCATCTTGTTGATTGTTTTTGTTTTTACAACCTCCAACTTGTTCTGGTTCATAAAAAAACAAAACTGTAAATTGTCTGTTCTTTCTTTCCGCCTTGCGTATAATTTATTTTGGCTGGTGAAAGACTTCTGCTAGAGCTATTTATTCTGCAGTTCTCCACCTGCACCGTATTTGGTGTGTAACTGATACCATTCAAGCGCTGCTAAATGTAATTATCCATTACATATCAATTGGCAATCTAATTTGTTATTGAAAGCCCGGTGACACTTCCCTCTGTAATGAGATGATGGATGGAGAGTTTTAGCTGGGTTTTTTTCCCCGGGGGTTAGGGGCAGAGGAAACAGATTGCCTACCAAACATGAGAAGCTCATGATGATCTTGTGACTGTAGTCTCGTCAATAAGCCAGTGTTTCTAATCTACAGGAGTGATGTTCTCGGGGGGAAAACTGCGCTGAGAGTCCTCATGAACATGGATGACTCATCTTTAACCACACATCAACATCTCTAGGGCTAATGCTGTGAGTTAGATGATGTCATTCTGGTCAGGTCATCTCCTGGTAGTCTAAGGATCTCATTAACAGTTTCATTATATCCTTTGGACTTGTTATATCACAAGATTGGTGGTGTGGTTCCTTTTATGCGCTTCACTGTATTTCACTGTATTTATGTATTACTAACACATTCTATACAGATATTGCCATTTATTCAGTCCTTTCTTACACTTGTTTAGCCATAGGTTACATCCACAAGTGTGGTAGGAATGCATCATCATTTACGGGGCTGTGGATATATGGGCCCATAATAACAAGCTCAAAGGGTGATTTTTATAATTAATTTTGCTAATAAATGAGAGCAAGGCGTCTTTATCAGAGAAGGCCTTGATTTTAAACTTTTTGCTTCCTAAGAAATCTCTCTACTGGGACACAAGATGCTAATGTTTAGTCAGCTGTCTGTTTGGTCTACCCCTTTTCTTAAAGCACATGCTGTATGAGTGAAGCCAGCCTTGCCCCATGCCAGCATTCGTTACCATAGTGCCTGATCTGGTACAAAATAACTGAGAACTAAAACACAGCTCCAGCTAAAAATACCAACTTTCAGCATGTGGCTTGTAGGCAACAGTGGATACTGGTCTTCTTTGTGCCCCCTGGCCGTGTGTGTGATGTTGGGATGTCAGGAAGCGCTTCCTGTATATCTCTGCTGAGAGACAGTATAGACAGTATAGCTCTGTACAGTAACAGTTACAGCATTAGATGGTCTCATCAGATCTCTCGATCTGTCATGTGACTCTCCAACAATCCACACTGTTGTTGCTGTTTGTTCTCATGACTCTCTTTTCCATATTCAGACAAGGAACAAGCAGCAGCATAGACTATGGATGGTGCCAGCTGTGGTGGTGTGACACTAATGACCTTAACACGGTGCAATTAGTTTTCTTTATTTCCTTTGACAGAGTCAAAATGGAAGGTTGTTCAATAGCAGTGACTTGGTGGTCATGAAGAGCTGCCATTTGTGGTTTACAGCAGTCTTTCACTTGGCTAATAGGTTTTTCCCCCCCTTTTTTTTTTCTTTTTAGCACATATCGCAGGATATTTCACTGAAAACATAACCTAAAACCTACACCTCAAGATGTTTACCGCAGAGGCGCTGTAGATCTCACCAATGTTGTGACATTTTGTATCCAAGGGCAGTTTTGAGGTTGCACATGACATGTGTATGTCATTGCTCGCTCTCTCTCTCTCTCTCTCTCCTATATATGTATGAGGTGAAGGGTTGACAGTGGAGCTGAGTACATCATGGTAACGATGTCACCGCTCTCCCTCTCTGTTTCTGTCAGTTCACTGTCTTCCTCTGTGCTGTATAATGATCAGGCCACTGTCATGTGTCTGTTTATATGTAGACTGTGCTGTCTTGCAGGAGCTCCTTGTTAACATATTCATGAATCTCACCCTCCTGTTGATCATAATTTAAAGATTCATGTCATGTGCGTGTGTGTGTTTACATATTGCCTCATGAGTAACACTGCTCAGGACCTGATGTAGTGTAAAATGTCATTGAATGTATTGTAAAATGTCAGTGCAAAAAGTTTTCCCCAGTCCTCTGTTTTGCTAACTGTGAGTCCTCTGTGAGTTTTCAGATATCTTCAGTTCATAGTATTTTAACCTGCTGTTAAAGTTACGGTACACTGACACAGTTAGCACTGCTTTGCATTAGATCTGTTCATTAGATCCACTTAAAAACAGCAGATGTTTTCAGATGAACATGAATGGCTGCTAACTTCAGAGGCAGCTCAAGAACAGCTAATTGGAGGGAGGCTGCATCCACCCGTGCAAACATTGTTCCAAGCCGATCAACATGGAAGAGAGTGTGCTGAATGACAAGCGCCATGTCTGTTAAATTTGCGGGCAGGCTGAAGGTTTGTAGGTAATGAAAGAAATCAGTTCTAAGCAGCAGTAAAGCATATGGATCAGGTTAAGAGAACCTGTCAGACTTTCAGGAATATGAAAAGATGAAATTAATACATAAAGGCTTTTGCACCGAGGTGCCAAAATATGTAAAGCTAGTTATAAACTTTAGAAAGGAGACTGACAAGCTGCCATAGCAGAAACCACAAGCAACATGCTCACGCAAGGTGATTTTTGCTGTCTGGCTGCGCTTTGAAAAGTGAATATGAAATTGGTGGGAGGCAACACTTCTGTCATAGAAAGATTAGGTGAAGCAAAAGAAAACTAGAATTTAAAATGCCAAGGTGTTTCTTTAACCTGCCTCCAGTCCCCTCCAGGTGTATGAAGCATCCCTAAAATTATCTCTGCAGTTGAGAATTCTTCATGGTCACGTTACGTTTGGAGGCAGAGTGCCATGTTTTCTCTCCGTCTGCAGTGCAAGTTCCCCATATTTAACGTGTTCAAAGTTAAACCAACCATATTCATTTTGATGTTACAGACATAAACATTGCTTCACCATTAACTGAAGGTCTCATCAAACTAACCTTTAAATTCCCCCACCACTGAAAAATGTGTTTGCTTGTGTTTTGGTTGTTGTTACCGCACGCTGATGTTTGCGCTTCACTGTGCAGAAAGTTGAATGTGCAGAGCTTGTTTTCACACTCATCTCCTGAAAGGAGGCAAGTGTCTGAACTCAGCTTTAGTCTGAGTTTAAGACGTGCACGCACAAGCATGTTTTTGTAACACCACAGCCCTTTTGGAAGCCAAACACAGTCCAATATGCAATCTACACAAACTGGAAACATGGACACTCCTTGCTTTTCACTTCATGTCATTGTTTCTTTATTATCTGATCTGTCATTTTGCAGTACTTGAAATTCAACATGACAGGCAGAAAATAATAAATACATGTATGATAAAAAACATGTAAAATGCATGTAAAGGCAAGACACCCTAAAAAAAAAAAAAACCGTCAAGAAACCAGTGTTAGGACTCCTGGACTATTTTCATGTTTCACAATTATCTCCCTTCCCTCCTCCTTTATCCCGTGTCTTCTTTTGCACCACCATCTTTTCTTTTCTCTTTTCACTCATTCTTTTCATCTTTCTCTCAGTGTCTTCATACCATAGCGCTATACATTTACTTTTCAGGTGTTTACCTCTCATCTATTGTGTCTTAAAATGCAAGAGGATATGGGGGTAAAGTGATCCTCAGCAGCATCATTACCCATTCCTCTCTTTCTCCCTTGATCCTTCCAACCGACCCAAATTCCTCTGTTTCCACCCCCGTCCTCTGCTCCTTCCCTTCACTCTTAAGTGCTCTTCTGAATCAAGGTGCTCTGACAATTGCTCTGGAGTGACAGTTTTTCACCCTAATCCTCAGACCCGTTGTCATGGAAATTGGGCTCTCCAAACGGCACTATTCAGTGCCCCTCACATGAAACATGAATGATGAATTTGAGTTTTTGTGTGCATCACTGTATGTGTGTGTGTGTCTGTGTGTGTTGAGAGGGGGCCAACAGGCGGATTTCAGCAGTTAATCACTCTTTCTGTCATTTCATCACAAGAAGGAAAAGGGAATGAAGTAAAAGGAAGAAGAAAAAGATGTGTTCAATGGAGACAGGAAGGTAGAAAATCTGCCCAGTGGTTAATTTCTCAATGCAGGCTTGCATTCAATGCATTCGCTGACAGGGCTAGTGAGTTTGTCTAATTGCTTTCGGCTAAAAACTGCTCAGTCCACAAAGAAAAACTAGGCTAGGCTTAACTATCTCAAAATAGATAGAGCTGAATGCCCGAGTCTCTTTGGTGCTGATGCGAATTGGCCAGTTTTAATAACCCGGCTAAGGCTGAAAATATGGAGAGCGAGTGTGGAGAGATAAAGACTGATTTATTCTTTCTACATCCTCCACACATTGTGTGCTAGATTTCCTTGTCTTCACTTCCAGACATGATGATGACGTTCACACTGAAATTAGAATAACTCTTAACATCATAATATCCTTTATACCTGTTTATAAGTACATAGCATTACAGTTATCATAAACCAATGATGTTGCCACCAGCATTTAAGGAATTCGTTTTTGTACTGCTTGGCGGTTTCCTCCAGTGAAATATTAAAGGCTGGATTCCAAAGAATCGACTCCTGCTCTTCTCCAATTACTATAAAGCTTGACAAGGACACCTTGTGTGTGTCCAGCCTAGCACAACTTTAATAACAAGATGAAGGGACCGACAAGGCACTGGGTAGGGGAGGACTGATGCTCGGCACTGAATGACAAAAGCGAATGGCATTTCAATTCATTACAACTCGGCTGAAAGTTAGTTCTTTAAATCATATCTGTTCCAAAGTCATAGCCCTGTGATGGAAGCCTCATAGAAGCTTCTATCTGTTCAGAGAAGTGAAGACATTTCTGTTTAACCTCTTCCAAAAGATTAAGGTAGAAATTATTTAGCAATATGGTAATAGTTTTAGATTTGTCTGTACTCATCACCTACTAATAAGTGTCTTCACTTAGTAGTGTTTATTTTTTGGGGGGGCTGCAAGGGGGCAAATTCCTTCCCTGCACCATAGGACAAACCCAGTGCCCATTACTGACAAGCATGTTGTCTAATTGCAGGTATTGTTCCTTCAAAGCTGAGTGTGTGTGTTAAACAAAATATCATCACATCCCGTTGGAAAGACAAAAAAAATGCTGGGGTGATTTGGTGTCAGTCAATGAATGTGGAGTTGACTTCTGCACTTTTTTTTCTAGTCATGAAATGCTATAAAACTAAATATGAAATGTACAAGTGATAATCAGTGCATCGTTTCACTTTGACTGTTGATAGCCTGTTCCTCTAGCTTAAATTGTCTATCATTATATTGCTTGTTTTTTTTGAGCTATTCGTTATTTGAGTTTAAGAGCTGTCTATACTGATCAGAAACCTATGTAAGGTTTTTACATGATACAATATCAGACTGTAAAAACCTCATTATACCTAGGATACTGCTGTGCACTGCTCATTCAGTAAAGCAAACTTAAAACCACTGAACTGAATGGAATTAAGCCGAGACAGAGAAAAGAACCGAGTGCAGAGCGCATGATTCTTTGGGTTTATTAGTACATTAGTGTTCATTGTGCTCTTGATTAACAGTAGAGTACGTCATGATGGAGTACATTATGTTGCAGACTCTTCACTTTTAATCAAGCGTTGAGGGGTTCAATAGGTCTGTCGCCATAGAAACCAAACATGAAGAGTGGACCAAATCACTTGATTGGACATGAAGTTGTTCCAGTCATTAATGGAGAACTAATGGGGCTCTTTGTCTTAATTACAAGAACATGGAAATCAGCGGGTATGTGTGTGTGTGTGTGTCTGGGAGCGTTGAAATCATGTAGTTTTTCAATAATCGGCACCAGGCCACTGTAGAGCTCTGTGTTTTAGACTCAGTCTGACATTGTGTTTCCCATGTTTTCTCTGTGACCTACAGTAACCTCCACCACTGTATGAGAGGCGAGAATCGGCATGCCAGGACCTAAAGGAACCATGTCACAGCTTAACCAAAGCAGACCAGGTAGTGTTTTGAGTGAATGATCAGTTGTTGAATTGAAGACCAAGGCTGAGCTCAAACAGGTTTCAGAACCCGTGAATATCATGTGGAAAGGCTTTGGTCTTCTGACTGACATTTCATTTTAGTAGAAGGTCCTTTTTGCTTAAAACAAAGAAACATACAGCGAGTGGTACTCAAATATGGAAAGAACTGGTTTCAGTGGGTACTAGTGGTTACTCACCCAAAAGTGGGTTGTAAAATCCAGCAGTTGCAGGTGTTGCTTTGACACCATGGTTGTTGAAACTTTTTCACCTTTCCCAGAATTACTTACTCCTTACTTCTTGCTCCTGAGAATTATGTTCTTACTGATGCACTTCAGATATCACCGCAGCTGCATAACATTATGTACTTCTGTCATATGATGTTGTTTTCATGCCTGCAGCCTTTGATTTCTGTCAAGTGGAGACAGATAGTTCTAATCACCTTTCAATGAACCCTGTGTTCTTCTTAACATCATGAAACATCTGTTGTTTTTTTTTAGTTTGTTTGTGAGCTGAGAAGAGATGGGAAATCATATGACATGTGTGTGAGGCAGATTATGATTTTATTTGGTAAAAAATAATGACGCTAATTCACATGACTTTATGCACACATGCCGTCTCTCCGGTCTCCTGTCTGTTCATTGATCCACCTCTGCTCATTACGATAGGCTGCATCCTGCCTGTCATTTCCTGTACCGGTTGTATGTGTTGAAGTAAGTCTGTTTATTTGATATGACCCTGTAAAATCTCACCAACCATAACCTGATAAGGCCAGGGAAGAGAGAGCTGCCTCAAAATGTCATTTGCTGCAGATTTCCTGTAAGACGTTCTAATCAGTAATGCGATCTGCTGGATTATTTCACAGTCAGATTTCTGATTTGTGTCCTGGTTGCAGTGTGCTCATTGTACACATTCATCTTCTAAAGAGGTGATTGTGAATTAAATAACATAATCATATTAGTTTCACTTGCCTCCAGAATACAGAGAAGATGAGGTTAAATGGATAATTTCATCCAGTGCACAGCCTGTGATTACAGTTCAGCTAACTGACTTCATGGTCTGAAAAATGTTTCTACTTCTTCACCATTCACATAGTTTAATTAATATCTTGCACAAAATTACTTCTTATGCAACAAACATCTAGAATAAGCCCCTTCCTCTTCATCCTTTCCTTTGATAAATAGTGAATACAGCGTTATACAGCGATATGTATAATATCCCAAATTTGCTAACATTAAGTAACATAAGCCATGATAAGCTTTTCATCATACCAGAATGATTTAAACTCTGGCAAAACCCTCAAGCAAAACCCTTGAGTGCACTGAATGAACACAGTGCGTTTCATTGCTTGTGAAATAGATTTTCCATTTGAAAGAGGAAGAATGTGTTATTTTCTTTTTCATTTTCCATCGATGGGCTTCCTCCACCTGTTTCAAGCCTGTGTGCAAGTCAAATTTTCATGACTTTGATGACCACAGAGATTTTGAATTTGGACCTGCCACATTGCTACTTCTGACCCCTCAAAATCCTGAGTTATAATTTTTTTTATCCATGCCATCCATTATTTTATGTAATCTCCACAAAACACTGCAGCTTTATATGAAATGAGAACATCCTGTGCTGAGCCACACAATGATGTCCTTATAAGCACTTCAAGACCAGAAACATAACCAACACGCCAAAATAGGTCATTTCATAACAGTCCGCAGGATGTACTTTGTATCTTAAGTTTTACCTTGGTCTGCTGAGATTCCTCACACTGATTGTTGCAAAGCAAAGAGAATTAACTCAATTTCAGCCCATCATTTGTTAACTTAGGTCGTGTAGGGGTCTCTCCCTGCTTCCTGTCTCTGCTTAACAACAAGGATAGTGTTACTAGGGACTGTTCAAAGGGTCAACAAGCAACTTTCTGTTGTGTAACACAACTATAGACTGCACACAAAAGAGGTATGCCTGTAGAGTCATTTTGTTGAAGAGTAAATTAAAATTCAATCAATTCAAGTTTACAGCACTTCTCTATATGTGATCACTTTTTTTAGGGACCACAACACCTGGCATATCCGGTTTGGTTCTATTAAAACATACATATATATTTTGTTTTAGAAAGTGTGTTTTGAGTGTGTGTATGTGTGTGTGTGTGTGTGTGTGTGTGTCAGGTACAGGACTTTGACAGCCCTCTCTGCTGTCTGTTCCCCCTATTATCTCATCCTCTCTCCCCATGCCGCAAACATCCAATGCAATAATTAGCAATCAGTCTCGCCCCAGTGGCTCCATTTAGTGACCTGCTAGACGCAGTGTCTCTCTCACACACACACACACACCAGGGTGCATGATGAACACTCACCCTAAATGATGGTTTCTTATCTCTTGGTGTCTGAGTGTGTGTCTGGAGAACGTTCTTATCTACTGTGAAGAGTCCTTGTAGGCTTCAGCTTGGGGACAATAAAGCACAACAACACTCTGGCTGATTTTTTCCTTTCTGCCTAAAATACAGTAGAAACACAAGATAATGGCACAGAGGAGAGACTCATCACAATGAAATGAGATTACAGAAATATGGTTGGATGGTATAAAATTAGGACAAATAGTCCAAAGACGCAGAATAAAACAAGGTTAAGCCAAAAACATATTAGAATAAATCAGGATTATATACGCGCACAGTGGAATAGTCCTCCAAAGATAAAATGGAAGAGGCATTTTCGGTAATGAGGTTTCCATATATGTTCATTTCCACTGAAATCAGCTTTTCACATTGTTTGTGCATCAAAAAATAACAAGCAGAATAGCCACTAAACTGCTACAAACAAAAGTCACACAGACTCTTTTAGTGCTGTAGATGCAGAAATCAGTTTTACTTATTTATTTTAGCAGGATCAGCATGTAAAAGGGAAATGTCTCCTGACAACAGAGGTTTTCGGACTCTAACAGCAGATAGCGAGTTACTCACAGTCCTGAAGATAGTGGGGAAATAAGATCCATCCCTGTAGAGCCGGGGGGAGATAAAACACTTCTGTGAGTTTAGGGGTCAAAGGCCCTGTTCAGACCTGGTATTTACATGTGTCTCGAGTGATTCAATCACAAGTGGACAGCTCTAAGTACAGGTATGAATGCACCCAAGATGCATTGAGGACGCATTAGAGATCAGCTCACACAGACCACATTTGGAGGTGGTCTGAACCACGTATGGCCTCATTCTTTAGGGAGTGTGAACACAGTCTGTGTAGGTTTGATTTTTTTTCTTCTTGTTTTACTTTTTGAAGTTTGTTCCTGGTGAAGTCAGTGATGGGCCAATGTTGCTAGAAACATAGCTGTAAGGATGGCAGAATCAGCTGATTGATTATTTGATCCACGTCTTTGGTCCAGACTGAAATATCTCACTGACTGGTTTATGGATTACCATGAAATGTTCCCCAGAGCATGAAGCTTGATACCACAGAGTTGACATTTTTGTTTTTTTAGTGCATCTCGACAGCTGTTGCGTAGATCACCATGAACTGTGAAGTTTGGTGAACCCTTAACTTTTCATCTAGAGCCATCATCAGGTCAAAATGTCAGTTTGTGCAGGACTTTGGTTTATCTGTCCAACAGTTTTGTTTTCTTAACGAGAAGGGGACCACTGAAACAAACAAGCTTGTCTCTCTAACCTTTCCTTTACTGAACTGGAACAATCGCTGTAGCCCGTCTTGCTGTGAAATGTTCTTCCACAGCGGGAGAGGCTACAGTAAAATCAGCTTCACTCTTCATCAGCGGTGAAAGACCTAAAGCCTCAACTTCTGCGGTCGTGTTGTTCAGCTGAATAAGTCAAAAAGAGAGAGGCAAAATGAGTGGGTGAGCAAGAGAGCACCCAATGAAAGTAAAGAGAGAGAGTAAAAAGAAAAAAAAAAGCTGACAAGGACAGACTGCGTCCTCCAGTGCCTTTGTCCTATTGGCCAAGGGCCTGCCCGGTGCCGGCGGCAACTGATGACATCACACTGTGAAACACGGCGGGGGAGGGCGGGGCCTCTGCTGCCTCTTGTCACCCTAGCAACAAGTCCACTCTTGTGAATGTGTGTGTGTGTGCTTGTTAGAGTTATGCAGTGATTGCCTCACTTCTGGCTAGAAGTCTGACGCCAAGTCTCTTTAATGCTCTTTTTTCTCCTGTTTTTTTGCTTTTCTTTGGCGACCTCCCCTCATTCTTTTTCCAATGGAGTTAGATTTTGACATCTAAACAGTGTGTACTAATTTTTAAACACACAAACATTCATTTTCTGTGACCTTTACCCCCCGAACCCTAACTCACATCGATCTCCACCTTCCTTCTTTCCTCCATCCTTCCTTCTTATCTGATTCCATTCTTCTCCTGTACGTGTGTCCTTTCATCTTCTCCTCACCTTCCCTCCTCTTTTTTTCTTCCTTTTTCCTGATCTTTTTCATTTTTCCTCCCTTCCTCTTCACTCTTTTCAGTATTCAGCAGAGTTTATCATAAGTGGATTGGTGGTGTGCCCACTTAAAAGGAGTGGAGGAATCACACCACTAATCCTATTGTGAGAGAACAAGAGCTGAGGCATGCCTGTGTGTGTCTGTGTGTGTGCAAAAGAGAGTGAGAGTCCATGAGTGAGTGACATTATATCTGTATGGAGAAAGCCTGTTTGAAAAAGGAAGAGGGAAGGATATCTTATAGACGGGACGGGAAGGACAGAGAGATAGAGGGGTCTTTGTGTGAGTGCCCTGTGAAATCAAGCAAGTAACGCCAGCTTTTATTGGAAAGCCTCTCTAGACTCCTGTGATAAGTGGTACTCTCCTCTGATCTGTACATGAAAGACCAAGAGCAAGAAAGAGAGAGAGAGAAAAGGTGGAGTGGAGAAAAAGTAATGTAGAAATGAGAATGGTCTGTCCACAGAGAATCAAAATTTTCCTCTTCCTGGGGAGCTTCGTGTGCTGTTTTACTAATGACAAAGATTAGAGGAAGAGGAAAGAAGGGACAGAATGACGACTTACACACCTGCACTGTCAGGGCTGGGCAGTTTGCTCAACGGCACTTCAGTGCTTATTCACTTCTTCCACAGACATTTTTCTACTGATTCTAGAATGAGAAATACTCCCAGCTTTCCAAAGGGGAAGAAGAAGAAGATAGAGGGAACAAAGTGCAAGAGATCCATCTACGCTCACCACGATCCTTGGCGAGCACAGATCACAGGAAGTCTCTGTCTTTTCTCAAATCTGTTGTCTAATAAAGTCTCTCTTCTGTCCTTTCCAGCCTCAATTTACATGCTTGCACTTTGCCAAGAACAGCATGTGTTTGTTGACCTCCTTTTTCCCTTCATCTCTCCTTTTTCCTCCCTCGCACACTCATCACCCACCAGGCGCAAACACAATTCTCTTTCATTCCTGACACTCCTGTTTTCTTCCCTTCGCTCCCACCACTCCTGTGCCCTGTGAGAGGCAGAAAGAGATTTACAGAGGCTGAAGTGATATCATTGTTAGTGGCTGTCCTCTGAGCTCCCCTTTGAAATACACACACACACACACGTAGAAATGATGAACGATCAAATTCATGCAGGTGACTGAGCACGCAATGAAGGGACACAAATGCATTGCCGTGCACACGAAAAATGCACACTCACAATTAGACATACAAACTCCCCCCTTAGTATTCTCCTGCCTGCTGTCAAGGGGTTTTGCTCCCACGCCATAGGGAGGGTGTCTCATGACTGGCCAGCTGTGTGTTTACGTGGGTTGGGGGGTAGGGGGGTGTTGGAGTGTGTATCGTCAGGACACCAGGGGCTCCTCCTCGGGGATTAAACTCGTGTTTTAAGGTCAGAGAGCGTTGCCCTGCTGGTGACTGGAGGATATACACCCCCTCCCAACTCCTCAAACAAACACGCACACACATATTCTCACAATCAGTTACCTCAGAGTTAACCAGCGCCACTGTTGTCAAACAGAATGAATTAGCTGATTCCAAATGCAATATGGTGTCCATTAAAGTGGCCACATAGGTCTGAGTAGGACCAATCTATGATCCCAGAGCCTCAGCTAGGGAATTACTGTGTGGGTAAGTGGCCAGTATGTGATTGGCTATTGTAGTAGCCAATAGCTTTTCAGATCCTCAGGATCAGTATGTTTTATATTTTCACTGAAAAATATGTGGATTTAATCTGACGTTAGTTTTCTCCTAGGTTGTATGTCCCATTCACCAGTGTTACTGTTTTTACTGTTTTGCTTGTCAGTCTGTCCACCACTGTAGTCCAGACTGAATTACAGAATAGTAACAACTACTGGATGGATGTCTGTGAAATTTGAGACACTCATGTCATGATCCCTTAACTTTTCTTCTTGCCATCAGCATGTGGAAATTTTGATTTGTTCACAACAAAATAGCCTCAGTTGTACTTTGTGTTAATGCTGATTAGTAAACATTTGCATGCCAACACACTGATGGTGAACATGTAAAACCTTATACCTGCTAAACATGAGTATTTTAGCATTGTCATTGTGAGAATGTCAGTAGTCCTTAGCTTCAGAGAAATTGGTAAGAAGGCTGGGAGTCTACAGCTGCACGAGCAGCAGACTCCCAGCCTTCTTACCAATTTCTCTGATTTCTGGAAAAATACCTGGATCTTTTTAAGCACACCATTTTTTTGTGGTATGATTGTCTCTTGCATTTAATGTCACCATGAACCAGAACATTTTTATGTTTCCTCCCTCAAGAAGACATGAATCACCATATTTTTCAGTGTATAAGAGCCTTAGTGATGTTGACATGATGACATGAGTCTCATTTCAACTCCTTGTGCTGCAAAGCAGGATACGGAGCATATTATTTTGTCTGTTTATATATACTTTTGTAAGGTCACAGTATGATAGAGCCTACACAAAATAATTCAACATCTTAAGTACCACTTGCATAGCATTACTTGTGCTGTGTTTTCCCTGTTTGTCCACTCTTGTCCTGTTTCTATACCAACAGCCCTGAATCCTCAAATGACCTTGACTGTGCATGTGTAATTTGAATGGTATCATTTACATTTAAATTAGCATTAGTTACAGATATTGACTACCTTGGCTGTGAATTAAATCAACCCCATTGATCCAACCTGACCCAGCGACAGATACAGTTGGGACTGGGGGGGACTGGGATTGCGATACTTTTCAATGTCCAAATGAGAGGTAGCAGGCTGAGATGGATTGCTGTGACGACTTTTGAATTAATGAAATGAACAGAGTACGGTCAGTGCGACTCAGTTAGGACAAGGAAACCTTTATTTCTTCAATAGTAAACTTGAATAAAAGGCACTAGTCTTATTATTTAAGATGATTATTTTGGAAGTGTTTTTGGGTGAATCGAGGAAGAGGATTATAGAAAGGGATATAGGAGTTGTTTTTGAACATGGGTATTAGTGCTGTTTTAATCCCATTGTTATGAGACGTTGTAGCTGTAAGGCATCAGTGTGTCTCAGTTGACTGGTTTTGGGATGTCACTGTGTTTTGGTGTGATTTTACAACTGTCTAGACAGATGACATTTGTTGCAAGATGCTTATTTGTGTCAAATGCACAGATGCCTGAGAGCCAGTTGTTATGCTTGATGTTGTTTGGCCATAGTTTGAGCCATAACATAGCTTTGTGTATTCTTAACAGCATTATGTGGCGTTTCATGCTGTAAACAGATTAAGTCTTGGAATAATGCAGGCTCTTAACACTGACTTTGTGTACTGTACAAGGACAGTTTACCTGCTGACACAGTGTGTGACACAAAGTCTTTTGTTTCTTGCAGCGCACTATTACTATCGCAAAGCCGCCAAGAATATTTGTTTCACTCTTTTTAATTTTCTCCTTCAATCAGTTGTGCTTCTAAATTCGCCATTCGTTGAGCCACCACTGACCTCAGATTTTTAGACTGGGTGAAAATGGTGACTTTTCAAGAAGTCAAATCAGTCAGATAACTCCTGAACTTTCCTTTAATGCCCTGAAAAAAAAACTGTATCAGTCAAACCAGAGGGATCATCTAGGAAGAGAAAATAGGAGCCAGTAATGGCACTAACATCAGAGGCCATGCAATGTGTGCATCAAGAAAATACATGATATAAACAGGCTCAGATGGATCCTGTACTTTGACCCTGTTTATAATTGATGCACTCGACCCCAGAGCAAATCCTAACCTTTAACTGGTCACCCTACCAAGACTCTGAGGACAGCCTGAGGCAAGTTAGAGGACTGTTGCCAACAAAGAGCAGGCAGGTTTGTGCTGTATAAAAGCAACAATTTGTTATTTCGCTCAAGGTGACCTTCCTTTCTGTCTGTTTGTATTTGTCTTGGAATTTAACTTAACCTTATATTTTAAGCCAATATTTCCCTTTGGTTATTTTAGTACATTTTCATTTTCTGGTCAGTGATTTTGAGTATATTCATATTTATGAGCAGTTCCAAACACACCTGCACCTGCTTCGTGTTAATACGCCACCAGGCAAATGAGGCAAATGAATTCAGTCACTATTATGGAGAATTGTTATCCTTGACTTTCTGCTCATGAACCCACAGTGGGATGTTTGTGTCAACATCACCTGAGGTAGAAGACAGAGGCAGTCACATCTGGAGGGCACCTTCATCTTCACCATCTCCTTTATTGATTTGACACTTTGAGGAACAATCACTGTCACTGTTGACAAGCTTCTGTCCTGAACCCACCGTGACAGGGATGATGAGCTTGTTGAGTGCTGATTGAAGTGGCGTTTATAGTGCCGCCGGTTGAACAGATATTCAATCATGCTGGTATATAATTAGACGCAAGTGTGTCCAACATTTTAACCGAGGCGCACAAGGAAATGAAGCAACAGGCCGTCAGTGTGCACACAAATTAGACAGGGAGAAGAAGAAGTGTGTGTTTTGACAAAGCAGTGCACATTCAATTTGTGTTCTGTGCTTGAGTGTGTATGTGTCTGTGTGTATGTGAATGCAGAGAAACCCATTGTGGATACAGACAGCGTTGCCTCTGCAGTGCTTTACACTGTATTGACTATTCTAAAGGCCTATTCAATTTTCCAATAGGTCATTTATTCAAAAAAAAAAATCAGAATTACCCTCCTTTGTATCCATTTGACAGTGTAGCTACAGCAGCTCTTGCTCTATTCTATGTTTTTTTTTTTATTATCATTTTGAAGTATTTCTATGGGTTCAGTAGCTGCTATCGATTTAATGCTTTTGTACTGCCAATACTTTCAGATACTGCCCTCCATTAGCTGGGATAGCTAGATCAGATGTGTATTGATTTTGGCAGTGTACAGACAGTGCTTGCATTCTGTGTAATCAGATGGCTATTCAGCTTGATAACATAGTCTTAAACACGGTTTATACTTGTATAATTCATGTTTTTAAAGTATTAAAAAATAATTCTCAGCCACCTTGTTTTTATAGAAATTATACTGAAAACTATTCCTGACTGCACTGATGTGTGGTTCACTTACAGCCTCACCGTTTGCGCTGCCTGAAACGTGTATTTTAATAAATGTAAGCAGGCACTGGTTAAACCTGCAGTTTCACAAAAATTACTTCACCTGTCCATCTACTGGTAGGTGGTTTGTACACACAATAAATGCACTTGCACACTCTTGTACACACATACTCCCTCCCGCTCCACCCCCCTCCACCCCACCCACTCAAATGTCAGAAAGCATTGATTGTGACATTGTGAACAGGAGCCCGCAGGCATTCGTAGGCTTTGTTTGTGTCTTAACAAAGATGTGGTCATTGTCAGGCGGAAACCTTGCTTGTCCAAAACAGTTACTTTTCATGCAGTGAAAATGTTTTAATGTTTTAATACTTTTCTTTGGTTAAATATTTGTAAACCCCACACACTGACATAAAGGGTGACCAATAGCTTATATTTAGGAAAATAAAATAAAAATAAAAATGACAGGACATGGAGATACAAGGTTTCTGCCCGACAGTGATGATATTAAAAAAACAACTGACAGTGTATTTAAAGGTCAAGAAGGAAGAATGGAGGGATTTTGTGTGCGTGGCAGAGGTGGATGGAGAAATTTGGAAAGTAAGAGAAAGTAAAGCAGAATTGCTTTGTTTATTATTAAGGTCACATTTTTCTACAAACGAATGTGCTTTTTCTTCTCTTGTGCAAACGTGCCGTGAATTGAGGGTTCATAGTTAAATTGAAGACAAACATGAGGGTGAAGTTTGATATTTTCTCTGCAGGATTTTGATTACATGGCCTTTCATTGCAAGAACAAGGTCTCATACTTAGAATTTTCTCTTCGAACTAAATTCACAAGTGATCCAGACCTGTCGTGAACAGATAGACTTTCCTACTTCACGGGGGAATACACACTCATTTGACTGAAGAATTATAGTGGCTTAGTTAGGATTTCTTAGATTTTAGCATACACAGGTGGGATTCACCAGTCTGAACGGAGCAATTTGTGACACCTTTGTGCAGTTAAAGAAGTTTGGTGAATCTTACTTGAAACACTCCTACGTACAAGCCTCACAGAAAGAGAATTTTAGGACAGGACTAAAAAAATCCTGCATGAGGCTCAGTTTGTTGTGTGTGTGTGTGTGTGTATGCTTTGAAGTGCAGAGGGACTTTCTTTTTATAGTTAGGAAAAATGGAGAAGGGATTTCTCTCACTTGCAGAAGACACGAGTGGATGTGCTTTGAGTGACGTGGCTCATGGGTATCTCTTTGAGTTGGAGTGTCTTTGAGGGTTCAGCCCACAGTTGGACCGGTGTAGGTAAGCCTGTGAGGTTGCATCATGTGAGTCAAATAATATCTTCTCAGTATGTGATGAGGGTCAGTTTACTGATGATGTGCGCTGTGTTTGGCTGGAGCCGACCATGTTTGTTTGCTTTTAGCCAGTAACATTACCCTCAAGTTAAGATGCATCTACTTCATCTCAGAGGTGGTTTTCTCTGCTTGAATATTCAGTCTGTTAAATAAATGAAAACTCTTCCCTACTGCTGCTTTAAATTTAACAGTGTAGTCACTGAAGGCCCGCAGTGAGGTTCAGTCTCTTTCCTTAAACCTGAACCAGTTCAGTACCAACCAGTCCTCATATCTCATGTTGGATCACTCCAACAGGACCTCACACACACACACACACACACACGAATCTGTCTTTCTGCAGGAGGAGACCCTGTTGGTGTTGAATTTAATCTGTCTCAATCCACAGGCACTAATCCTAAAGATTATAGACCCCTCACTCCAGCACACACACACACACACACACACACACACACACACACACACACACACACACACACACACACACACGCACATTATTAACTGCATCTTTATTGTATGTGACAATCCCCTCTGAGGGACACAGCCTCCTCAGGTTTTGCCCACATGACACCAGCTGAGATATGGACACATACTAACACATATATGTACACGCAGTCTCAAGTGTAATGCTGTGCATGCTCACATAATCATATGCATGCACTCTTACATGTGTGCATGCATGCCGACACACACAGATGTACAGTCAACAAACAGCGTTTGACCCAAGACTGATCTCACTTAACATATTGTTGATTTTGCATAGATTGCAGCTTCAGTGCAGCTACACACACACACACACACACACACACACATACACACATAAATTATTAAGATGATTAAGTGCTCTATATTAATCTGTCTCAGTGTCAGTGATAAGACAAACAACTGAAATATGCTGACTTTCACCACATGTCAAAAGAATGATTACACAGCTACACACGTCTGTGTAATCTCATGTAATCTGTAATTATGTAGACACTGAACATGGGATGCATGTAATACCTCTGACCTGGTAAAGACAGAGATAGGTCCAAAGATAATATTGTGTGTGTTATGTCATCTGTGAGAACTCCAGACTCAAGCAAGCAGGATTAATAACATCAGATGAAAATGAAATGCACATGATGTATCTTAATTGTAGGGAGATTACTGTCTTTTGCATTTGAGCATTACAATCATTATAATCATTACAAAGTATACACTTTTTAAATAAAATTGCATTCTTCTTCACAGGCAACTAAACACATAAAGGTGAAAGAAAAATACACAAATAACAGGAATTCACTAATCCAATAACAGACACACTCTGTTGTCTCCATATGTACAGAACAAAACAGAGGCACAACAAATGGTGCACAGTACTGACTGATGGAGTGAGACAAAAACACACATCTGTTCATTATAAATGGCACAGATTCTGACAGAGAAAGGAATTATTAAATGAAGATACTAACCCCTTGGTTAGCAACCACTTAGCAACCACCAAAACATTCAAGCACCTGCCCTTCAAAATCCTTCGGCTGCTTGCTTACACTACTACTGACTGTTAAAGCCTTTCAGTCATTAGACTTTAACTCATTTACAGTGAGCACTTAGTGTTCATTTCAATTCAGGTTTCAGCTCTATTCAGTACACTTCTGCTCATTTCTGTGCTCACACTTCAGTTCATTTCAGGCCTGTCTTATTTTCCTCCGTCCTTCCATCCTTTTCTTACTTGAAGGTACTTGTAACTCTCCCACTGTTTCTGCTCGTCACGCCTGATCATCTGCTCCTTCAGCCTTCAGCTTTTTCAGCAATGCAGTTCAGTTCTCGGCTATTCACGCACTGCATTTCATCAGCCTGCAATCACACCACATGTTCTAGTTATAAATGGTGTGATTCTAGAGAATTTAAGAAAAAGGTCATTGTTACATGATGCATAGAAAGACAAAGGTTCTGAATAATGGGATGGGCCTCTATACAGTTTCATTTTGAATGGCGATACATTCTGGTGTCCTCTGAGCATGTGGATATGTATATGCATGAGAAGGAATAGAGATTATTATAATGGAAAACTGCCAGTGTGTGTGTGAGTGTGTGTGTTGTGAGATGGACTGATGCCAGAGAGTCTGGATGGTTCAGCATTAACTTGAGATCAGAGCGTCATGACATGATCCTTCCATGGCTCTATATGTGTGTGTGTGTGTGTGTGTGCATGTATGTGCACTTGGCATGGTGAATCACTATGGCACTGATAGCTCCTGTATCTCCCTCCCTCTCCTTCTCCTTCCTGCCTCTGTTCATCATTCCGTTATCTGCTCTCAGCTCAGACAGTCAGTCTGCATTTAAGCAGGTCACCAGCCATGCATACAGACTGCAACTCCACAGACCAGTCAGTGGTCACCCGTTCATCTCGCAGCTGCAAAGACATGCCAGCTAGTGTTAATGCTCATTTCGTGCCCTTGTTTGTCATCGAGAATGAGTTGTGAAACCATCTCATATTATCCTTAAATCCAGCCAGTCTTTCAAAGAACTTTGTAGCTTATGTTTTGGAAGGTGCTTTATAGATGATGTTTGCTTGCACATTGCTTTTTACAATTGCAGTCAGTAAAGCTAATTAAAAATAAGCAATACTTTATCCTTATTTGATGTGACTACAGTGCTAGTAATGGAGTATTCATCTTGGAATAATGTTTCCAAGCTGGAATAATGAGTATATATATGAGTAGAATAAGTTTTCCTGTTCGTCCTATTTTGCAGACATTTGGTAAATGTAGCATAAGATTTGTTTCATTTGATACACTTGAATTTGACTTCATTCTTGTAAAGTATGTTATGTTATAGTTGGCTTTGCTGTTGATCATATGTTTACACATGGAGTGAAATGCTTCTGTCTTATTTTTCATTTAATTTCTATTCTGTCTTAATTTTGTTTCACATGATTCTGTGTTGACTCCAGCTGGTCACCATTGTTGGCTGCCATTTCTCCAATAATTATAATTTAAACAGCATTTAGCCAAAACCTTTACAGCTGGTGATCTTTGAATTTACACTAAATTAACTTTTAACAAGCTTGTCCGGAAATGCATTGACTAGTTTATTTTCTCTCCTAAGCAAACAAGTATTACAAGGTTTACCTATAGTGAGGCTTTTACCAGTCTGTATTTGTTGGTAAGCAAAAAAAAAAAAAAGAAAAAAAGAAGAAACACGTCTTGTTTGACAGTGATTTTCAGATATATATCAGCTGAATGTGTGTGATTGGGCGCCATCTTGGCTCTACAGAGCAGCGTTGGACTGGATCCAGGATGGCAGATGGTTGCTTGTCTGCAGGGTTTGGATTCCTACAGGGCGTTTAATACAGCAAACACAGACAACTGGGTGGAGGAAGATGCTGCCTGGACGAGGATGCTGATAGTTATTGTCTCTCTGCGTGTCTCTCTCTCCTCGTTTCTCTTTCTCAATCCCATTCTTAGTTTTTTTTCTTATCTTTGATTCCTTCCTCCTTGGTCTTTTATGCTCTTTTTTGTGTTTTATGTCTCTATTTTATTATAAGTGAGATCAAGTAAAAAAAAACAAAAAAAACTGCCAATTTGAAAATAAGACAGAACAATAACTGAAGAACTCAATTTAATGTCTGTTTCCTTCCTCTCTGTTTTAGGTTATATTTTAATACAACTATAAATTTAAGCTTAATTGGTTTCTGTTATTCTGTGATTATGACCTAATTAGCAACTTTAAAATAACGTGTAAGTTATGAATCCCTATGCAGGCTGAGAAAGAAGGGACATCAGTCACTAGCTTGTTTCTGTCTACAGTTTCAGTTGTATTTTTGAATGCAGGACATTTTCCAATTCAACTACTTTTCTGATTCTCTGATGCCGAGCATTTTGCAGTGTGCGACTGCAGCGCAGTGAGCCTTAAATTCTTGTATTACAATGAGTTGCTGATATGAAACACACAGGGTGAGTTCCAGAACAAAAGATTAGATTCAAACTTTGCTGTGCATCTGAAAAAAATTCAATTATCTCCTGCCAAACAAATAGATAGAAAGGGAAGAAATGCTGAGCACTGAAAGAGGAATTACCTCGATAAATTTGTTTTGAGGTCAGTATCAGAGAGTTATTAGAGGATAGAGAATAATCTGAACAGCTCTTGCAGCAGTTAAGAAAATTATATCTGAATCTTCCTCATTCATATATTGGTCCATTTCTGTCCCTTTCCCTCCTCCCTTCTCCTTGATCACTCTACATTTCTATCACTTTTCATCCTTTTTGCTTTCTCTGTCTTTCTCCCCTGATTCTGACTCAATATCAACCCTCTCAACCTCTCTCATCTCTCCACATCCCATTCTCTTTTCCATCTCGATTTCTCTCCTGGAGCAACAGTATGTATACACCCCGTTGCTGTGGCAACGCGAGGAGGCCACATGAGCGGGTGGATGAACAAAAGACCCAGAGACCCTCATCCATAGAGAGAGAGAGAGACAGACAGAGAGAGAGGAGGAAAATCAGATTTCATTTTTAGGCGAGGGGTTTGGTGTATGTGCAAAATGAGGAGGAGGTGGAGGAGGAGGAAGAGGAGGGGGGAGGGATGGATAGCGTAGGTGAGATGAGTTCATAAATGAAAGAGAGAGAGAAAGAGAGAGAGAGGGGGGAAGGGAGACGTGGTTAACAAAAGCAAAAAAATAAAAGGGAATAAAAAAGATCAGCCTAAAAAATGCAACAATGCATTATGTAAAACATGACATTATTTAAAATAGCTCTGAGGTGCAGAAGATTGGCTGTCATATTCTTATTGTTCAGATCATCTCAATGGTATTTCATTGTGTTTCTGGACAGAATGGAAGATAATTTGACCGCAGCTTGTGTTACAAAAATCTTATTTTTTTTGATGAATGTCACTAAGGTATTTCACTGCATGTAATTTATAGTAATGAAACCTTTTTTGCTTCGATATGACTCCATACTACTCAATTATAAAGCTAAGAACATGCCAGTAGTTTGCAGTGTGTAATGTAGGACGACAGAGATATGCGACAGAGGGAATGATACTGGTGTGATTTGAACTCACAATATTGCCTTTGAGCCAGCAGGTTGTTCAACAGTGGAAGAGTGCACTGCTTTATGAGTATCTGCTCTAGAGCTTTGGTTTCCAGCCTGGAACACCTAAGGTAAATTTGAGACCTGTAAAAACCTTTAGGCAGGTTAGTGGTTCACAGTTTATGACATCTCAGAGACATGAGAACAATGCAACTACTCTGAATGCTTGCACTTTTAATATTACTTTCCCATTGGTTTAGCATGCAGCTTTAATAATTATTACAGTAGATATATTAGGAATGGAACCATCCATGCAAAACTGATTTAGACATTCGATGTGATAATTCATGTAATACAAAGGCACTGTTTTTAGCATAAATAATGCCTTAATTACCCTTTGAATAAATCCTGTCTTTAATGTGCCTCCTCAAGGCTTCCTCCAATTACTGCAGCTATAAAGAAAACATCTGAATGTTTCTCAAAACAACTTTAATCAGCATCTTCAGCTACATGGTTTAGCTGGTTATTATGTTGCCCTTGTTGTTCATTCTGGACAAGGAGCAGACGTTCCATTCAGTCTCACATATTAAGCTGTAACCTGGTAATAATTAGGCAAAAAATTATACTTGAGAAAATGTCAAGCTGATTTCCACTTCAAGCTTTACTCCTCATTATTTTTGGTATTTGTCATTAACGTTTTTTGTTTTTTTTTCAAAGAGTAGTGGATTCATGCATGGAAGAAGGTGTAGCAACTACTTTGTTACTAGGCTGATGCTACCCCAGAGCTTATCTTCTGTGCTTCAAGTTTTTGGACGTAGACTGTTACCTCTCTCTCTCGATTACGACCCCAAATGTTCCCTTCAAGTCCATTAACCTTTGAAGTCTAATTAACAGTTGAGCTCTTGGCAATGCGCTACTATTTGTCTAAGTAAACGTATGGATCCTTCTCAAAATATACAGATAGACCCTTCAGGGCACTAGTGGGAGAACCATATTCAATTATCCTCCCTATTAAAACTTGTCAAGGGTGTGTGTGTGTGTGTGTGTTAGCTGAAACAGGACAGCCTTATGCAAATATAATTACACCAATTAAACCACAGAAGGGCCTCAGAGGTGTGTGTGTGTGTGGGGAGGGGGGGGAGGGGGGGGTGTTGGAAAGACTGGCAGCAGTTGTGTGCTAGTGTTGGTGAGTGTGCCAATGGGTATGGTGGTTATACAGCTGGTTCTCCAGTGTGTGTCTGTGTGTACATCTATGTAGGTTGATGTGCACGTGTGGGTGCTGACATTCTGGGAACGCTGTTCTTCACACCCTCTCCTCCATCCCCCATTAGCACTACCATCACCCCACCCCCCAAAGCCTGCTTCCCTGTCTTGTCTGTCTTCAGGGAGCTGAAGGAGCTCAAACGAGAAGCTTGGGAGCGTTTGGGGGGAGAAGTGGAGGAAGGGATGAGGACATGGAGTGAAAAAGGAGGCTGGATTACAGAAGAGTGTATAGATGAAAGAGAGACTGAATGAGTGGTGCCCAGGAGCAATTTAGCTGCCACTTTACACCTAATTGGAGGAAAACGATGGGCACATTCTTGCAGTGGTGACTGTATACGACCAGTATCATGATTAAAAGGTGTTATGTGTCAAAACAACAGGGCAGCTTTCTTTCTCTCCTCTTACCTAAAGTGCACCAATGAGGTGAATTCAGTTAGGGACTGTTTCTTTGACCTTGTTTGATTCATTAAATCTACACCTGGATGTGCAGCAGGTGCAGGTGCATTGTGACAAGAATGATTTCAAGAATAATTTCTGGAATTAGTTTCTGTCACTTTGTTTGGTTTTATAATGTTCTGATATTATTAGAGAGTGAGACGGTATCAAGAGGATATCAGAGCAAAAAAAAAGGAATGAAATAGTCATATACTGTCCAGTTAATGGTAAAAGCTGCATGTGTGAAAACACCTATGAGTGTATTCCTGGTTGATTCCTCCTCAGTTCTTGCTTTAAGAAAAGTTAATACTATGGAGATGTTCCAAAGAGTGAATGAGTGGCTAAACTGAAGTAACGTTTTCTGACATTTACTGGTGATATTTGCGAATGTTTGAAATTACCCCTGACAGTCTACCTGTTCACACAGTCAGCGGAAAAACAACAGAAATTTTTGTGACATTGTCTAAAAAAATCTTTTGTGCCATTGGAGATTAACTGTCATCCCAATGTAGTAGAGGCGACTGTATCACAAACATCAATGGCTACTAGAAGTTGTTGTTGAGCATTCGTCTCTGTGTATTACCAGAGTAAAGCGACAACATCACACACTCGACTGCACTTCGTTGAAACTCAATAAAGTGCAGTCAGGTTTGAAACAAAGGAAATATATGTTTTTGTGTCCAGTGTTAGAGCAGGTAATAGCTTGTAGTGAAGCTCTTTTTTGAGGAGCTGGTTGTTGAATCCCTCTCCTCATGAAGGATGAACCCTCTTTTCTTAAAATAGACTTAAAGTTGCAAAATTTATCCTCCAATCTCATACCGAATTTAAAGAACGTGTGATTTATTTGCTCTGCCCACTTTACCATGTGTATTTTTAGTTCTCAAACAAACTTTAGGTCGTCTCCACTCCTCTCATCCCCTCTCTTGCTAATCAGTCAGCAGATGTTTGGGAGGGAAAGAAGCCTCTTTCATGCGCCTCCCTCCTGTCCTCCTGTCATTCCTTCTCTTCCTTTTTAATTCCCTCTGAATTTCTTCTTTCTATCCCCAGTTGCAAAATGTTAAAATGAAAGAACTGTTGTCGTGAGCCGGCACTCAGCTGGATTCATCCCTCCCACAAACCTGTTCTTCCCCTCGATGAAATTAGTTATCCACATTCGTGTCCTGATTATTGAACCATGTCCTTTATTAATAGACATGATGCAAGTGTGTTCTCAGCCCAGCATTGCATTCGTCATCCATCCAAGCCAAGAACCAATTTGCTGCCTTCTCTTCGTTTCTACTCCTTATTCCACCCCCACTCCATGCTCTCTGCTTCTACCTCTTTCTTCAGTCTCAACCCCCTTCTCTTCACCTCCTTCTCTTCATCTCTGTTTTCTGCTTGAGAAAGAAAAGGCCTTTTGGGGGAACAAAAGTGAACGGGGGGATGAAGGAGATACAAACAGGTATCATATTGCCATATACCAAATGATACAATGAAATTATATTACAGAAAACCTGTGTTTTATATTACTGCGTAGGCATTTATCAAAGCACAGTGCACACATAGTAGTGAATGAAAATATTACCTTAGGGGACCTCTGACGTCAGCTAACCCCAATAAAGGCTGGTGCTGCCACAAATGTATGTGGATTTGATGTTGTCATTTTCTTTGCATGGACAGCTGTTATTGACTGTTTTTCATTCATCCTTGTAGCAGGAAGCGCAAGGATTTCTGCCGTGTCGTTTTTAGTAAAATGTCCTTGCACATTACGTATCTTGTAACCCAAAGGTGAACATGAACAAGCCATGAAAGACAAGTGCTGTGTTCCATCGTGGGTAAGAAATGGAGATGCTGGGGATTGAACCCAGGACCTCATACATGCGAAGCATGCGCTCTACCACTGAGCTACATCCCCTTTGGATTCACAGTCTCCCTGTGTATTGGTTACTCCTGTAATCACTAGCAAATAAGTGCTGAAATGTGACACTTCATTGAATTGTAATCCACTTTGTTAAAAATCATATTGTCCTATTTTGGGGGAAGTTTAAAAGAGTCTACTTACACTGTGTGCTTTTACATCCTGTGCTTGTCACTTAATGATATTTCTGTTTTTTCCTCAAAATGATAAATGATTTGATTACATTACTGGACACCATTCTATCATAGACTTCACCATGTCAGACTGAGGATTATTATAGCTGCAGCCACACATAAGCACAGTGAGTTATTTCATCAGTGATCCATAGTGCAGTATAATTTGTGTAATCAACCACTGAATCAGCTGAATGAAACACTACAATATCAGGTGTATCTTTAGGATGAACAGAGGTATACAGTGGATCTGAATGAAATGTTTTCAGTCCTGGGGAGAATATAAACACAGTATCAGTGCCGAAGCTGGACTCAGTACAGTTTTACAGCTCTGACTCCAGTACAGTCAAAGCTTTCTTCTCCCTCAAACAATAAATGCTTTGACATTACAAGGCCTTGAACGTTTTCGGCACAACAGCTCTTGCCTCTGAAATGGGAATATTCCACATCTGCTCAGGCCCACATTGCAGCAGAGTGATAAAGCCAACAGAGGCAACCCCAGCCAGAGTCAAAGGCTGTGGTAGTGTTTACTATAAAGGGTTTAAATCTCTGTGCTATCAGCCACCCACAGCAGTTTATCACCCTGAGCTGGGAACAAGCATGTTTCTGCAAAAAAAAAAAAAAAAAAGAAAAAATCTGCAGCAACATCTAACATTCTGTAACCTGAATGTGATTCCTCCCTGAAAATTACATTTATTCTAACTGTAAAACATCTGAACTGTCTAACTGCTAATGATGTCCAGTGCATCCACTCCCTCACTCCTTTTCATTTAAGACTCTTTCTCTACCTGGATTCAGAATCAAAACATGTTGTCATGTGCAGTTTAGCACACAGCAGACCTGTCTCATGCTTTTAGAGGTCATATTACGTCATTAAGAAGCAATGACCCCAATCGCCTCACATGCTGCAAACCTATAAATCACATATTATCATCCACTGACCAATGCTAGCACTTCTAGTGTTGGTCAGTAGTAACTATTTAAAAAACTAAATGATTTACTAACCATTAATCAAATTACAAGTCATAAACTTTGCATAAAGGTTGCCTTTAAAGGGTTAATAGTTGCTATGAACTGCAAAAGTTCTGAACTGCAAAAGTTCTGAGGTTCTGAGGTCCAACATTGCACTGAAGTGCAATGTTGGACATGGTTAGTTAACAAAAGAGCACACAGATCATTGCCTTGGAGTCTTTTCAATTTGTTTGTAGTCAATAAAACAGCACTGAGGTCATACTGACATGCTGATTTCTCTGGTTGCTTAACCGCACCTGTAGATTAGAAGATGAGCTGTAAACCTCAACTCAAACATAATGTAAGGTGGAGTTTAAATTTGCTTCCTCTTCCGCTGCACCCCCACAGTCAAAATCCTGTTTTCAAGATTTATATGCTGTGTTTTTTTTCACACTAGTCATGTATTGATGTCACAGTGTGGCAAGAAGCTTCACTTTGTACTGAGCACTTGTTTCTTCAATTAGATCTCAGTGGGGTGGAGGCGTACAATGTCATACTCACCCCGGGCTCTCTCCTACTCTCTCAGCTACTCCACACAGTTAGAGTGGGTTAACAGGATTAAGGGGACATTTACATTGGGTTGGGTGGAACGCCGAATACTTTGGCAGTGACTCCATCATGGTATGCAGTCGGATAACGTTCAGAGAGCTCAACGTGTAGCGTATTTAGGTCACACTTGAAAAATGCATGCATTAACATACACACAAATACACCCAGTGGATGTGACGCTTCAAGACTGGTGAGAAGAGAGATCTTTAGATAGATAGATAGATAGATAGATAGATAGATAGATAGATAGATAGATAGATAGATAGATAGATAGATAGATA
>JBBMJY010000016.1:9549817-9563113 GCA_037833715.1 Toxotes lorentzi
TAGATAGATAGATAGATAGATAGATAGATAGATAGATAGATAGATAGATAGATAGATAGATAGATAGATAGATACTACTCACAGGACAGTAAAATACTGTTTGACATGGTTTAGGGGAGGTCTAAGGAGGTGGTGTTGGGGGTGTGCAACTTGAGTTTGTATGTTGATCTAAGAAAGTGAGTCTGGATCATAAGGGAGTTGATGTTGGCATAATCTACTTAATCTGATTGAGGGCAGAGTTGTCTTCACGGGCTCAATAATTGATAGCACCATCTGCTGTGGAATCAGTCTACCAGAATGTCACATGAGGAATAAGGAATTGGGTTAGAGCAACACTAGGTAATAACATTTTACCTTTCTTTGCCATAAGGACGCTGATACTGGATAATTGTATTTAACACTCCTCTTTCGTCACCGTCACAACAGGATGGATGTGCGTCTTAGTTCTTTTGCTTTGTGAGTGTATCTGCTGTTAAGCTGCCCTCCAGGATGTCAATGATTCATCTGGAAATATTCTTGCAATCAATTGTAATGTGTGGACACGTATGAAGGATATAGATATGACAACATGAACTCAAGTCACAGTAGTGAGTGAGTAATTCACAGCCCAGGGATGCATGACACACAAGGCTGTATGAAAGAAGAGCCTACAGTAATGTGCTAATATTTGACTGATCAATGTATGTGATGAAGCGGGATGACTCTGTTTCCTCTGCCAAACATTGTGTTGCAGCACCTCAGTGGGTGCAGCTGCAGCCACAGGAGAAACTGCCCAACATGTATTTATATTTCTGGAAAGCACCAGTCATGTTGTGTCCATGTCATGTTGGAAAAGTTAAAGGTTGACAGATTAATGCTACAGTTTCTTTTCACCCCTGTGCTCTGCCTGCTTAAGGGCTCACAGGGACAAATAAAGGGAGGGGGACTGAGGGAGAGGGACACAGATAGTGGGGAAAGTTAAAAAAAATGATGTTAAACAAAACTCTCGTGCTTCATACTACTGTATTTATAATGCCACACTGTGTTTCTGTTATAAAACAGTTAGAGAGAGCTGGGAGACAGTTAGGCCTGATCAAATCTATTGCCTCCCAAACAAGATGTGAATTCTTCCTTTATTTTTAAGTCCTTCACCTTTGAGTTGATGTAAGCCTGCTACCACTCAGGTAGTTCTTGCAATGTGAGCCAAAGGAGGGCCCACCCTGCTTTGTACCAGAGTAAATAATAAATGGAGATGCTGGGGATTGAACCCAGGACCTCATACATGCGAAGCATGCGCTCTACCACTGAGCTACATCCCCTCTGTTCAGCCTTTTCACTAGCCTTTAATTAATGAAAAAGAGGAGGTGGCCTCAATAAGCTACATCCTGTTGGCTGAGAGGTGATCCAGTGCATTATTATTCATCCTTTGTTCAAAGCCAGAGAAGATGGAGAGGGAGAGGTGTTAAATAATAATTTATACTGTATTTATGTACACATATATGAAATATGATTCACTAATCTATCTGCTTATCACATACTTTGTGAAATTTCATATCATTCACTTTATAGACTTTCTTGTGGCAGCTTTAAATGTCTGTGTGTGTTTTGAATAACCTGGACAGAAATACGCACATGCATGGATCGTTTGGGTGGAATGAAGCCAATCAAATGCTTTAACTGAGTGTCGATCCAAATCTCCTATCTCACCTGGGTACAGAACAACAGCTCAGACCCACTGCCTGAATCCCTTCCATCTCTGCCCTCAATAAAACAGCAGTGGCCATTGTCGGGGATTAGTAGAAAAGGTTTTAGGCTGTTTGTTCCATTTCCTCCTCAGCAGAGGTGATGGATGGGGGGTAAATCATTTGGCAACAAGCCAGCTGCGATACAAACACAAGTAGTGGATAGCACACAAGGTGGGGATTGACTCCAAGCTTGCCTTGTAATCTGTTTCGGTTAGACATTGTAGGTCAGATGCAAACACTGTGCACAGGATTTCTGCTCCGTGTTTCTATGGGTTTCTTTAGATTGACAGCTTGATTAATAAATTTAGACAGACAGCAGGAGGGAGTGGAAAATTTGCACAGATGCAGCATGGGTGGTGGAAAGTATGATGGGAAGTAGTAACGTGGGGGCAAGAGAGGTTAGAAGATGCAGAGAGGGAGAGGGAGCCAGAAGGGGGAGACAGAAGGGGGCGACAGGGTATCCTATATCTTGGGTTTAATTAGGGAAATGAAAGCTGTTAACTAAATGAGTGTTTCTGTGTGTGAGACAGTGCATGTGGCCCGTCTGCTCTGGAGGGCAGAAGTCCCCATCCATTTGTGACCTCCCCACACACACACACACACACACACACACAATAAGCACTGGAACAAATAAAAAGCATGGCTGGATCAATTACTTACCCAGCAAATCAATCGATCACAGATGTGCCAGATCTGAATGCAAAGACCTGACAACGAACAATATTTTCATCTTTTCGAACAAAGTCACTGCTCCTGTGTCTGCCCTGATGGCCAAGAACAAGGTCAATGTCACAAGCATGTGTGTGTTCGTTTGCCAGACCTAAAGCTGATCAAGGAGCAGCTCACTCCATATAATTACATTTGCTGGAGGAGGTGGCTTGTCAGTTTCTCTTCAGCTCTTTCCTCTGTCTGATTTTCTTTTCTGTCAGCCTCTTCACCCACAAACCCCCTCCCATTCTTCAACCAGTGGTCCCCAACCATTTGTCACGCACATGCAATCTGTGTAGACACACATGCAAAACCTTTGGCCTAACCCAGAGTCTGATCTTGTCAGGCACAAAAAATGTGGACATAAATGCAAGTGAGCACACACATGCTGTACACTCACAAGCACACAAATACAGACTTGTGAGGATGCATGAGCAAGCATACACACTGACACACACACATAAACCAAAGGAGTGCAGGGTCACGAATTGCAGCCTCCTTACATCAGGGTCTGAATATTAATGTGAGGGGACAGATAAGCAGCCGTGGCAATCCCTTTAAGGCCATGCTCCTCTCTGGTTGGTGCCTCTGGTTAATTTATGCCAATCTGAACAACCAATTTGTGCACATTTTGTGCTTCAATTTAAACCAGTGTGTGCGGAGTGGTTTAAAGGCTGCAATCAATCTGACTGCCTGACTGTGTCTGTGCATATCTTTGTCTTTGTGTCTGCTTATCTTACCAACTTGCTTACCCATATCTGGAAGAAGCCTTCTTTTGGTTTACTGCCCCTGTTTTCCCATGCAAAAATTTTTACAAGGGTCTGGATTTGGAGTAATCTGTTTTAGTTCTTACTTCACCTGTCCAAAGGAGGGCAGCAGCCAAAAGATGTTTAATGGATTTCTGCCAAAGATATTCATGCTCTCTGAATCCAAGCATTGGCACCCTATCAAATTGTTTTATTCCAGATGGACTGCAGTTAGTCTAAACAGTAACTGACCCAGACGTGGATCTGGACCTCCACGCTGACAATGATAAATATGCTCGCCACCCAGAAGTCACGGGTGAAGGCAGGGTGGGGTTTGCTAAAGTGCCCACGTCTCCAACGGCCGCTGCAGCCGTCACGGATGAAGACATCTGTTGTGATCGTGAGTGATGTTTCGTCATTCAAAAGTCATTGGCTGCGTAAAGATGAGACATGCACAGTGTGAGCTTAATCGAGCTTGATTAGAGACGGCGCCGCTCACTTGTTAGCTCCATTTGGCTTTTTCTTTATCATTGCTCCCTCACCTCTGACCCCTGTCATCCGCCTCCTTCCCCCTCTTCATCTACCAAATCCTTTAATCCAGGCTCCTCTGCAACCCCTCCCTTTTGTCCCAGAGTTGGGGTACATGTCTGCACCCCCGCCCCGTGAAATTGGCCGGTCATCACTGCCAGTCGTGCTGCTCTGCTCTTGGGAGAAAGAGGGAGGAAGCGGGAAAGAGAATGTATGTTGAAAATATGTTTTCAGTGTTGGTGCTGTACATCTGTATTGCTGCACAATTAATTAAAAAAAAAAAAAAGCAAGTTACAAAACAAGCTTGAGCAATTTCTAAACTAAGCAGGCTGCATTTTACTACTTTTCAAATAACTTAGTGTCATCACCTCCTTAAATCACAGGGCTTTATGTTTTTGAGGCCCTGAAGAAGAAATTGTCAAGACAAATTAAAATGGCTGTAAACAGCCACTCTGGGGATTATTAGTATGGTTAAGGCCTGGAGACCATTGAACTCACATCTACTTCTTAATCATCTTTACTTTGGAAGCTCCACCTACAAAGGAGGAGAGAGAACTGTACTAAAAGTGCAACTTTTAAATCGCAATTTTGAATGAAAAATGGTTTCATTTTTATTATATTCAAGCTACTGTAGTTTTTGTTCATAGTCACTGGAAGAAAAATAAATTAGGCTATGATTTAAATATTCAGCACCCTCTTCACATGGAGGTTCTGAATGGGTTTCATTATTTCAGCTGGGAAATGAAAGGTCATTCGGTTCAGTCATGGGAAAAACTGGGTAAAGTATTTGTTAAGACTTAATGACTGATCCTATTCAGAATTAAGGAGATCAAATTTTTCTCACACTCGAAAGACAAAAGTCACATTTGTTTATTTATTTATTTTATTTTAACCACTAAAGGCCTTAAATATCACTGAATTACAGGGCAGGCACCAATTCAACAGGATATTATCACAATAAAGCATAACAAACATAAACAAACAAACAACGCAGTTTACGCAGAAGTTTGATACTGATCACTTTTCCAAGAATTAAATTACTGCGCACCTGTATCTGCATCTCACCTGCAGGCCCTCTTCCGGAAGGCGGGGCGTGAGGACTACTGGCTTCTACTCAGTCAGTGCTCGAGCTCTACAGCAGTGCATCCTCGAGCCGGTTATAAGCCTCCGTGCCACTGTTCACCCGTACCGGCACTCGATCCTCCGACGCAGCGCGCGCGATTTGTTTTGTGTTTTTTTGTTGGGTTTTTTTTTTCCCAAAGAAATTAAAAACGTTATTCTCTTATTTTAATTTTCTCAGATAATTTTAAACTGAAGAGGTTTGTTCCTGCCGGCGGGACAGACTCGGCGACACCGGGGCACCAAGCGGGGATAAGAGCGAGGCTTCAGCTTATTATAGCCCAAGACACTGGACGTTATTCCTGCTCGAGAGGACGCTACTTTTGGATTACTTTGACTTACAGTTTGTGACCGGAATACACCACAAATATCGCTAAAATAATTCATCTGCTGGTTTTCAGCATGTCGCTTTTCTTAAGTGGATAATACAACCCTCACTTAGCTGAGCGGATGCAGGGACTTCTGTGCGCTTTGTGCAGGCGGTAGCTACGGGAAAAGACTAACCTGCAACTGAACAACAGAATCGAACTATTTAAGAAGCATTTAGTGCATTTAGGAACTGTCATCCTAACTTATCTATCAGCCTCTTGGACTGAATCCTGCGCCCTTATATATATATATCACCATCAGGATGCATCGCAGCTGAAACCCACAAGTGCGGGAGTTCGGTGCTGAAATCAAATCGGGCGGACCTCCACCTCCCTCCTGGACCTGGATAGGAGCCGAATCAGGATGACTCCTGGCGGTGCGATGATCCTGCTCCCGGTGCTGTGCCTGCTCTCTGGAGCCTCCTGGGCAGCGACCCTGGGCGGACTGGAAGGCGAGTACAGCCGGCAAGGTAAAGGAAAACAACAACTCAGGACAGAAATCTGTTTGTGCATGAGTGGAGATAATCAAGGCTCATAGTCATATTTCTTCACTTTGAGAGGTTGTTTTTCCCCCGTGTCTAATGTCTGCAGTTAAAAAGGTGTTTTAGGTGGCTTCATCATTACATCTTCCTCACTGATGGTGATGATAACAGGTATTAAATCAATCACGCATGCGGCTGGAGCAGCACCTGCATCTTCAGTGCAGTTTGCATGTTGTCTGATATTATTTAACCGTGTTAACAGGTGAAAGAGTATGCCCAATGTGGTGCATCATAAACTTTGACACAAAACACCATTTAACCCAAACTTAAACCTGCACTAGTGCTGTCAACCTCTGCTTTGCGCAGCTGTTTGACGCGCTCAGAGCGCGGTGCCAAAGGGCTGCCTTCTGGTTTTATTGTTGCTTGATAAATGGTGATGCTGGCGAAGCAAGCAGGTGCCAGACTTGTTCTCCTCAACGCCAACAACAAGTGCACAGGCTGGGCAGAAAAGGCGTGCTGCTGGCTGATCCAGACACGTAGCAGCTTTCAGATTTTAAAGGGACAGTTCAGTCAAATGCAGGGATTGCTGCACGGAGAGAATTTGTCTTTTCATTTGCCCTCATCTGCAGCTCTGCAGGCTGGCAGTGATTTAGCATCTTGCTCTGGGACACTTCAACAGGGTGGACGCAGTAGCTTAAATAGGTTAAATTGATGCAGCTCCAAAATGACCACAATAAATTGGCCTTAGTTTTCTTGAAAAGTGGCTCTGTGCATTACAATCACAGAGCCAGTGTTAAGTGGGAAAATGATGAAGGGTGAGAGAGGACCAGACAGATTTTGGATGATTATAAGTCGGGGTGAATGGAAGACAAGCTCGGCTCTCTAACAAGCCTCCTCTTTGTGCTGTGACCATCAGGGTCAGCAGCTCAGACTTTCCAGCCTTCTTGTTTTCTGCAAAATGACTGACAGTTAAAATGGAAAACATAAAATGAGAGGAGACATCTATCACAACAAAATAATGGGAAGCTTATGGGCAATAGTCACACAGAGTTGTGACCCTTGGAGATTGGATTGCAGTCTGCGTGAGTGCGTCTGTGTCTCTCCATTTGTCCATGTTTTGAATGTATTCTCTTTGTTTGCAGGGTAATAACTATCTGTACAATCTCTCCATTTGACTTTATTGGGACGGTTTTTACACCCAGGTCCAGCGAGGAGGAAAGATTTAGAGGTTGCGTCACTGCGTGTCCATCGACCATCAGCCTGTACTTCAGTCACCTGACTGTATTAATGGGTTTTGCTCCACCGCTGCTCTCTGCAGCAGAGCTTATTGTGCTTTAACCCTTTGTATTTCCATGACTGACCTACATCTAAATACTTACCTAAGACAGTTCCTGCTCACTGTTGATCCAGGCTCATTTGCTGAATGAGTACAGTGTCTGTAAGTTGGGCCCCTGTCTCTCTATGTTATTATGCAACTGTGGCCTGTGGCACAGTGGCTCCACAACAGATACAGTTGGAGTGAGTGCCAACAAACAGCAAGGAGAGAGAGACAGAGAGGGAAACATTAAGATATGATGCCCCACAGAGCAGCGTGTCACAGTTTCTCAAGACAACTGCAGATTGAGAAATGCATCAATAGTTTGTATTTTATGTAGCATCACTGTTGTTTTGTCAGATGCATCAAAAAGTTGCTAAGTGCAAACCTGCACGACTCTTATCTCGATTAAAGTCTCTACAACATTTGCTTCCCATTAAGTTAAAAGTAGTTGCCATCCTCAGCAGGGTGTGTGTGTGTGCCCATGTGTGTGCATGCTTCTGCATTTGCATGTGTGTTATGATAACCGAAGGGAGACTCTTATGTAAGATAGCATAGTTGTTATGAGCAACTGGTCAGGTGATATGCGTTTGTTTGTGTTAAGCTTGGTTTGCAAGTACAGTAACATTTAGCTTTATTTTTAAAGTCAGATTGGTTTGTATATTCTATGTGTCTTGCATCAGAGAGCGAGTCATTTCTCGCTGCCTCATTGCTGTTATGATATATCTGTACATGTTGTAAGATGTGTTCATATTAACTAACTGGCTAATTAGACTGATGTGGAATTGTTCCAACTCTCTGGTTAAGTGTTTGGGGAAAAGTCATAAAACTGCTCAGCTGAAATTACACGCTGCATGATGATGTTACCATCAGAGTGTGGGGTTTTAATTAAAAAAAAAAAAAAACACCAACGAGTTGGCCATAATTATGCTTTTACAAACATTTGCCTCAAAAAGATCAAAACATATTCATAAGTACACATTTGTATTTAACATTTATTTGTAGTTTAAGTTGAAAATATACAAGAGTGCTGATATAACTTCTTTATTAACTATTGAAATGGAAATAATAATTTAACTCCAGTGTATTCAAATCCCAAAACTCCACTAATCTTTACATTGTGTTTATGTGTGTGTCTGTTGTGACGGGATCAGAGAGCGGCCCCCTCTGTCACCTCCAGTCAGTTTCACTGGTCTAGCAGCCACTTTAATGCTCCTCACATGAAACTCATTAGGGTGTCGGCACACAAGGGAGGGTCTGGCTCCCAGCGGTGCCCTGACTGTATGGCTCAGGGTCCATTTATGGAGAAGGAGAGAGGAGCTATGTCTAATTTGATTTGCTCGGTTAGTCAGAAACTATGCAGGTATATAAGCATTCTGTTGCTCTTAAGGCCACCCAGTGTCCATCCACTGTACCACCTGCTTGCTCACCAAAACTATATTTTTTCTTTGTTTGTAGTCAACAGTAGCTTAACCGAATCTCTGTTCAAACATTTCTCACTCCAGTAGCTCTCAGCGAAGAGGTTTATTACTCTATTGTAGTTTTCTGTTTTAGTGCCAACATTTGAGCAACAAAGTCCACATAGTGAGGAGGTCAGAGTGGATGGATGGGTTGACAGACAAACAGAGGACTTTGACACAGGACACAGGAGACAACTGTAGGTTTCCTGTGTGAAACCGATAATCAATGTTGTTTCCTTTATCCATGATGTTAAACACATGTTTCTTATTGCACAAACTTTTTTTTCCTAACCCTTACCAAGTTGTTTTTGTGCTTAAACCTAACCAAACCCTGACCGTGTTGTAACCTTAACTGCATGTATTACTACAACCATGATGCCGCTGCTGGTATTCTCCTCAGGATGAGGGTAGGGAAAAACTTGTTGATGAAATCATCGCTGACAACCCTTGCTGATCGATTTCCTGGGTGGAAATTCATCATGAATGATGTTGTTGGAAAATTGGTCTTGGACATCTTGTTTGGATGGACGGTTGGGTCACAATGTGCAAAATTCTCATCACTGCAATGTTTTCATATCAGGGAAACGCCTGGGGATTAGGCCAGGAAGAGTGTAACCACTAAACTGTCTGAGCTGAGACTTGCCTGTGAGAATACATGTGGACTACAGTAGATTATGTGTTTGGGTTGGGGCTGCATTGTTGTCTCCCACCGGGGAATATGAAGTGGTTATGCAAACACAAGAAACAGTCTTCCTTTCTTCTCATCCCTGCATCCTACTCTCTCTCTTTCCTTGTTAGTCTCATTCTCATCAGCCCCTGATCCCTCTCCTTCTTCTAAATGTAGATGTAGACTCCTGGTGGAGTTGAGTGGTACCATGGGAATGAAGAAAGGCTTCGGAAATGCTTTCAGTGCTTCTTTTAGTTCATGCTTGATAAGCCCCAGATCTTTGCGGGCTGTAGCTTGAGTCCATAGTGGAAAGCTGCGTCATTTTAAAACCTGAGGTCCTATCTATATCTCTCTTTGGCTTTAACATGCAGAAGGTTAAAGAGTTTCCATCATAGCTTCTCTGGTTATTAGTCTCTGACTCAAAACTTAGCACCTCTTTCTGTCTCTTTATCTACATCTCAGTTTTATTTCTCTGTCTTATCATTTCCTTGTTTTCCTTCTTTACTTCTCTCTGTTATCTTCCAAATCCTATACTTTATCTTTGTTGCTAATCTCAGATAAACCATTGCTGTTTAGCTTGACTGACTAACCTGCTGGCTTAGTTGCATTACATTTGTGAGAAAGTGTTTTAAACTGAGCTAAGTGAAATATTTACCCAAAAAAAAGAGGGAATTTAGTCAAACCGAAAACAAAAAATAATTAAACATGAAGGAAGGAAAGTGAATAAAGAAGTAGTGAATAGAGGAGTAAATTCCCAGCATTCATCAGCCACCTACAGAAAAAATTCTCTCATTTCTTCATACATTCGTCAGCAAAGATCCAACATTTGCGTGTGCTCATAATGCTCTCTCTGTGAAGTCCAGACATTGTCTATGATTCTGAGAATTACATTAACAACTCACACGCGCTTAGTTGTTCATGCACTCTCCCACATTGTTTGTGAATGGTCAGCCCACACAGGCACTCCTGTGGCTGGAGCTTGTTAGAGTAAAGGTCAAACTGAGTCAGATGTCAAAGGCCTCACACACACACAGTCAACGCAAGCAGATTCCCTATGTCGCATTCCCAGGAGGATTTAATGATTGGGATTCTTGGTGGCATCTTCGCCTTGCCGTAATTTTGCATCTCTTGTTCTAGTATATTTATTCCCACTTGGAATGACTGCTGTGAATAGTTTAAACACAAGGCCCCTTGAGGGTCAGTGACACGGTGGGCCGATATTATGGGTGGGTTGCTGAAATTCTCCTTCGTCTTCATTCATTCATTCATTCCTCCTTCTGGCCTCCTTCTCACTCCCTCGTTCATAAAAATCTTGCGAACCGTTCTGTGTCATGACGCTGAGGCTGGTTGAGTATTCAGGAGTTTAGGTCTTGAGAGGTTTAGTAGAGAGGGAGCATTAGTGTGTCTAGCATTGGGCATGTATTACCTTCAGAGGGCTTTAGAGCCAAAGATTGCACCGTACAGCTCAGGCATATATCATCAGCTGGCATTAACTCCTGCTCTCTGCCCTCATCTCCTTCCTCTCTAGCCCTCTGTTGTGTGAAAATCCTATCTGATAGAAAGCAAGCTGAAACCAATTATTATGCATAGGAAACAATTTCCGGCATTTAGACACACAGGGGACGCTTAAGCTGCTGAGTTTTCGATTTTCTACAACTTGTTCTTTTTAATTTCAAGTTAAAGTGAGACTTTTTTTTTTTTTTTGAATTTTAATCAAACCTGGACCGTCCCGGGGGCATTATGAATTTAAAGTTTACACTCATGGGTTGAAGTCTTGAATGAGTTTGAGGATTGTTTCCTGTCTCGAGAGGCCTTGCTGTTCAATTTTGCTGACTGTTGTCTGAGACCATCATCAGTCATATTAATCAGTATGGATTTTATCATTCACCGGCTCAAGGTGAGGCAAAGGAGAGCGAGGAGGGAAAGAGAGGGTTGAATTTTAAGCCTGTGATCGAATGATGCAAGAAAAGAGGGGTGAAGAGGGTGAAACGCAAGAGAAAAGAGGATGAAATTAAAAAGAACAGGAATAAGGACATGAGAAAATTTAAAACAGAACCGATAAGCTTTGGGAAAAGACACAGAAACTAGTTATTTGATGAAGTGAAACTGAGAAAGAGAGTGTCATTGATCTGTCTCGTTCGGGACTAAAAAAACCAGACCGACAGGCGGTGATGGGTGTCATAGGTTTAAGAAGGTCAGAGGTCACACAGGATCACCTTTTTCATGTTGAGGCAATGACAGAATCCACTTAACGTGCTAGCGTCTTGGAGGTCTCACACACACACACTCAACTGCAGTCACAATGAGACGCTCCTCAGAGAGATGGTGGATGTTTACTTAGACTGATTGGAATCCACAAATTCATCAATTGATTGGCCTGTCAATCAGACTGTTGACCCGGCCTTTCTGTGCATCGGGATGTGTGTGTTTTCAGGTCAGAGTGTGTCCATTGATGGAAAGACTGAAATGTGAAGGCATGTTCCATCTGTTTACCTCTCTCTGTGTCTGTTTTGTTGTGTTTTCGTCATGAAACCTTACAGTTTAATACATTCCTGTTACATAAAACAAGAGTTTGTAAAGGGCTTTGTTTACATTTAAGGCCTGCACTTGGAGTGTGTGTGTCGGTGTGTGTGTGTGTGTTCTTTGTACAGGACATGCATTCAGGCAAAGAGAGCAGTGCAGGAGGGTAAGGAAACACACTTTTTTCTTGGTAATTAATTTCCACATTTCAGTCTAGTCTGTGCCTGCAGTGGCTGCAGTGGCCACAGTCACACATAAAGCTACATGAACAGTAAGTTGTTGTCTCACTGTTTGTGTTTCAGGAGCTTGTTTAGAAGGTGGACGGCTCATTTTGTGAAGAAACTCTGCACATCAGGGCCGCACTGGGCACTAGCGAGCAGTCAGCTTATTCCAGATTTGTGCCTGTTGGCATTTTTTACTCTCACTGACAGTTGGAAGTTGGACAGTTGAAAAGTTTTTGTAAATTCTTTGATAACAAGCTTGAAGGAGAACTTAGAGTTGTGGTTCTACAGCTGCTCCAGAAACCATGTGCAGACTTGCATATAAGTTGCATATAAATGCATAGAAATTGGAAGAAACAGGAAGGTAATAAGAACCCAGGAGATATTTGTTCTGTGTTCCTCTATCAGGCCATGTCTCTCTGAATTCAGTAAAAGGTCACTTTGATTTTCTCTGAAGTGCCAAACTAAACACAGTGTGTGTAGTCCAAGCAAGTACAATTAGCTTTGTTTATACTTGGTGCTACAAGTGACATAAATAGCTTCTTTCATCCTCCATATCGTTACAGGTCAATCAACCAGGTGATAAGATAGTAAATATAGAGCACATGCAGATCATCACCCTCTGAGCACTTTGAACACACGCACACACACACACACACACACGCACACACACACACACACACACACACTCTTGCTCTGAAATTTCACCTCATCAGAACTGGGCCATCAGGTGGAACTGGCTTACACTTCTGAACACGGTTCAACCAGTTTCCAGTGAAAATAGAAACACACCAGGCATAGTACTGGGTTAATTTACAGTTCAATGAAGCTGGGACATTGTGTGTCCGCATACACACAAACACATACCACAGGGTGATTGCAGCATCATGCAGAGTTAACTTACCACTCCTGCCATGATCAAGGTAATGCACCCGGTCATAAAGTCAGCACAGCGGCTCCTGTCTGGAACACACACATACATAGGCGTGCACACACACTCACTGTCTGCAAAGTGAAGCTGAGCAATGGATCTCCCAAATAAAAAGGATAAACTGTTAAGGCTGTCTGAGACTACTGTGTGTGTGTGTGTGTGTGTGTGTGTGTGTGTGTGTGTGTGTGTGTGTGTGTTGCACTCACATATCTATTACCTCTCTGTGGACTGTGCTCATTCCTGCTTTGGCAGCCTAGTAAATAAAACCACCTCTCTGCACTCCTCTCTCACTCTTTTTGTGTATATGTGTTTGTGTGTGTCTTTTGGCAGCCTTGTTTGGCACATAACCATGAGGCCCATTTCTTCCTTACACACACACACACACACACACACACACACACACACACACACACACACACACACAAAGACAACTCGACAGTAAGGGCTACCCCGCTGTTTCTACTTTGTGTTTATTGCTTGTTGGTGTCTTCCGCTGCAGAGAGAGTT